>JARBEQ010306271.1:0-15487 GCA_030265355.1 Tritonia tetraquetra
GCGTCAAATGGTAAAAAATCAATAACAAGTCATACAAAGAAGACTGCTCATGTGAAAGGAAGAAAATCATTAAAGCACACAGTCTCTTCCTATCTAAAATGAAAAGTTTTAAGCATGTTTTCATCATCTATTAGTAGGTAGGGGATGTAACTTGTGCCAGCGTTTGTCTTCGCGAAAAGTTCAGTAAAAAAAAAATTCTTCAATTGACATCCCTGTGTTAAAGAACCCGTGGCAGTTAAAAATCGATAAGAGTAGGCCGCAAGTCCGCTGTCCGGGCAAAATTAAATCCTACCACAAAGGTCACAGTGGGTTGATCACATGCTTGGCTTAATATCTTGATCCACAGAAATCGAGCACTCTGTGCAAGACAACACATCCAACGACACCAGCACGCATTAAATCGCCTACAACGAGGTGCTGTTCAATGAAAGAGTAAAATTTCAACTTTTAATCATATTCACCAAAGAGAATATAAGGGGAAAAACAGGGATTTCTATTTGCCTCGTTGGAGCTGACTTTTCGCTGAGTGCAACCTCTGTGGATCCGCGGCCACTGTATAAGTCATTAACGGCCTGACCTGTTACATTTTAATGAAACTTGGCATAAATATTTTGACTGCTATTTTTTCCCCATTCAACCATGTCATTATTGTATTTGTAGGGTGACTTTGGTTGAAAAAATTGAAAACATCAAAGAAATTTGCCAATATAAAAACAACAAAAGTTGTCTATTTCATCATTACAAAATTGTAACATCACTAAAATGTATGGCTGCATGCAAAACCTCAATGAAATACACTTGAGCAAGGATACAGTGAACACGCATATTGATACTAGCATTATAGCCAAATAAATTTTTGGTTCAGATTGTTTTTAATACAAACTGTATGACATATGTGCTAGAGTATATTATGTTAAACTGTGTTTGAGAAAATGGACTATAATTACTCATTAGCAATACCAGCCAGGATCACAAAGCCATTTCTTCTTAGCATTTATGGCAATGTTATTTTTTTCAAAAACGAATTTTCAAAAATAAAACAAAATCAACCAAAACTTATGGACAAACCCATGAAACTATAATATTTGACCTTTTTTTTTTTTTTGCAATATATTTTTTGATAGCCTTTATAAAATAATCTGCCCGTTTTTGCATATTTCTGACATTGTCAATGCCTCTACAAATTAACTGTAAGCGAATGAAATAAAAAAAGGACAAAATCTCTGATGGGAGACCTCTATTCCAGTATCTACCTAGAGCAATGTCAATGCCTCTACAATTCATTAAAAAATGAGGTGAGCGGCATATTGGCAGAGACCAACAAAAGTGAAGCTCTGGTAGAGAGCCAGTAATAACAAATTATCTTCATTGCATACTTACCTCTCCTGTTCCAAAGAACCAGTCACGCATGTGATCACAAGCAGCCTTGGCAGCTGACATAGCACTAGACAGCTTACGTGCCTTAATAACGCTTGCACCTCTCTGCTGAACAGTCTGAATTTTTTTTTAAAGAAACAACAAAAAAACCAAATGGCGGTACAATTTTGGTGTCAATTTTCTTCCCAGATGTTTCTGTACCAAATTATGAATAAATTTCTTCCAATACAACTTATTCAATTACATCAACTAAAGTAAATCCTCTCTTCTTTTCACTGTCTTTGAATTCATTTTCCCCCTTTTAACTCAATGATTTTTTCCGTTGTTATTCAGTTATTCTATTTCTGATATAATACCTCAGTTAAATTGTTACTTCATAATTCTCATAAGATCTTTTACTTTTATTCAAGGGCTTCATATATTATATCTCATCTATTCTGGATGTGTCAACTGTACCTTAAAACCTTTTATTTCTACTGCCAGAGGGATTACAGACCATGATCATAGAGAACTGACAAAAGCCATTTTATTCTTTTAAAGTTGTTTGTATGTTCTCTTTTATCATCTTTGTAGACTGGACTAAGAACTATGTCTTTCAGTAGCTTTGCACATTATTACACCAGCTTTTTTAAAAACACAAAATCTATAATTGGCCCCCTTTGTCCACACCTTGAAATGGTCATGCTTCAGTGAATAGGAAAGCTTGGTAGCAGAATCTAAGCTTCTATCAGAGTCACTCAAGCAGAAGAGATTGAATTGTAAGCCTTTCTTTCTTTCTTATCCAGTTCCCAGTTACCATTACAGTGTAGGGCCCGCTCTACGAGGCGAATATATTCTGGATCAAGATATTAGGCCAAGCAGGTGATCAGCCCACTGTGACTATTTTGTCACATTGTAAGTGACTAACTAACAAAAGAATGGACAAAATGTCTGATGGGAGGCATCCATCCCATTAGCTGCCTAGAGCCTTGTGAGCTACTATCTACATTGAAGTTACGTTTTAGGAACTGAATTTTTCGGAGTACGAATATGATGCGAAAAGATGTGATGTTGAGAATTGACACATGGAATGTTGAAATGGGGAGAAGACAGAAATATATCAGGAAAGGAGAATAATTACTTCAATTAATCCAAAGACAAAAAAGCCTTAAAAGTAAAACAACAAAATTACTTTAAAAATAACATCACCCCTGCCTTACTCTATTTAAAAAATTTAATATACACAATGTCTTCCTATTATTATTCTTGCATTAAATTTTGCTGTCCCCTGTAGTCTAAGTTTTGAAATCAGCACAAAAATAGAAACAGGTTCATTATTCTAAAAGCGAGAAGTTCATTACTCTAACTAAGACAAACACACTATACCTTAATGAACTCATTCTTTAAGTAGTTGTCATTTTGAATGGCTTCATACACAGAAACTATTTTTCCCTTAAGCTCTACAGTAGCGTGGGCCACATCAGGGAACTGGGTAGAGGAGTGATTTCCCCAGATGATCACATTGGACACTTTATCACTGGACACTTCAAGACGATTAGCAATCTAAAAAGGTTACCAAAAAGAAGAAAACAAAAGAACCATAAGAAATTATTTTTTTGTCCAGCTGGATGTTTTCAATGCTCCTATTATTATATTATTTCATTGCAGACATTAAATATCAAATACAGTAGAATTACCTTAAACCGAAAGAAGCTAAATCGAAAAATACCATGAACCGCAAAGAAATTGATAAATTGTACGAGTTTCTTCTTTGTCTTTGTATCGTTTCATCCTTGCTCTAAACCAAAATGCCTTTAAACCAAAATGATTTAGAAGGTCCCCAAAATTTCAGTTTAAGGTAATTCTACTGTAGGTGATTCAGTGCTTAAGATTATGTGACCTAATAGATGATTCAGTGCTTAAATATATATGACCTAAATAGGTGATTCAGTAATCAACTCTTTCCTGACGTAATGCCCATCTAGCGGCGCTGGCAGTGGACGCGTGTTGACGTATCGCCACTATATGGGCGATGTGGGCGTGTGTCATGTCATAACGTTATCTTCCTTTTCTCAATTTTTCTCTTCTTATTTTCTTTTCTAACTACTTTTCAATACCGAATAATTTGATGTTTAATATGTCTATCTAGCTTAAGCATTCTTCTTGTAGTATTCCCATGTCATATGGGTTGAAATTTACTTACGTCTAAACGCGGAAACTATATACGCCTGGAAAGAGTTAAGTATATGCAACCTATATAGGTGATTCAGTGGTTAACTATACTACAATTCTGACGCTATTTTCTCAATATTGACCATTGACGTCGTTAACGTGTAACACAGTGCTTCCTTCAGCGAGTCTGGTCACTCCACTTCGCCTAGTGACGAGGCTGCCACTACTATTGTAAGACGGGGTGTCAAAATTACCCTCGTTATCATTGAAGCTTGTGGCATCACATTGTTTTAAATTATCAACTTATCCTGACTATCAATAGAAAGTGCAGAATTTCCCCATTATTTTGATATATAGAAAGTACAAATCTGTTAAAAACTTAATGAGAAAATATCAAATTGAAAACTTTTTCAATGCGATAAAGGTCGAAGTTGACATCGCTCAAGTACTTTCTATACACTGATAGAGAGCCCCAGTTTGATGATGTCACTGCACAGAAGGAGAGCAAATATACGAGGCCCATCGCTGTGAATTCTGATCAAGCGGCATGCATATTTACGGGACCCACCGGGAGAGGGCTAAGTAAATGTGACTCATCGTCACAGATAAAAGTAGATTACAGGCAACAGAAGTTAAATTTCTGAGACAAAATAAGGAATACTCCGATTAGAGAAGAAGTTAAAACAGACGATTTAGAACAAAAAATAGAAGCAAATCAATCAAGATGGTTTGGGCACGTAAATAAAATCAATGAGAAGAGAAGGTGAATCCCTATAGACTAAAGAGATATTTGAGTGTAAGCCTATAGGAAATAAAACAAAAGGTAGACCTAGGAAAATGTTGACAGAGGTTATTTCTGATATTGTAAAGAAAAGAAAAATTGCTTAGTTGATTCTAAAGAAAAGAAGTTGAAATAGAGAGGAGTGGAGGAAGTTTATTCATTATAGATAACCTGACACCGAAAGGTAAACCAGGATGTGATAAAGAAAGAAAGAAGCCTGGAATGACTAAGGCATAAAGTATCTGTTTTTTCCCCTTATAACTCTGTAATATATCAATTGTGGTCAATAAGTATTTGCCCTGGCTATGAAAGAATAAAGGTAGAGACTTCAAATTCACCCCTGTATTCACCAGCCAAAAGGATATACTTTTCCCATCTTTCTGTGAACTTCAAAAGTCCCTGGGAATAGAATGCCTGACTTTGGCTATAAAGCCATGTTTCAACTTCGGTTACAACTTCAATACAGCTGCTGGTGACACGTTAGGAGTTAGGAGACACACACATTGCACACGCCACAAGGACAGAGGGCAGAGGGGCTAAAAAAGGCCAATGATGGATGGGTAGCGGTTCATTGATAAATTGAATTCTAACAGTAGCTAGACCTATGCAGTTCTTGGTCACTTTTGGCCACTGTACTGGCAAAATTCGAAATTTATTTACCCAAATCTAGCCATCTATCTTAGAGTCGTCATTTTACATAATAATAGTCCATCTCTGATAGGACTTGAACCTACAGAGCTGGGAAAAAAACATTTAAACAATTTGACATGGCCTGGATTCAACCGCAGACCTCAAATATGTGAGTGCCTTATTACTGCCCAATGGAGTCCACAGTGGGTTGATTGGCTGATTGTCTTGAATTCTTGATCCAGAGTATCCCCAGCTCTGTGGTCAACTAAACAGTGATCAGATCAGTTAGAAAGGCGAGCATTTTTCTCATGGAGGGTAGCATTAGTTGTGTTGTATATATATTGTTATCAACCGATAGATTAGTTCACCTCAGAAAACAGATTGTAACAGCCAATCAAATATAAAGGTCCTAAATTAGGCTCTAAGTTACAACTTGCCTGGGCTTGAGCTCTGTTCTGGTCCAACCTTGTCATACATGAGATGTTTTCTTGAGGGATGGAGGGTGCGTACTTGCTCAAAATGCAGGCATTTGTATTGGCAGGGTTACCCACAACAAGAATCTAAAAATGGAAATAGACACTAGGGTATTTAGAATATAAATCGATCACTTGCAAAAAAAAAAATAAGAAAGGATTAAGTAACTTATAAAAAACAATGTATTTTAACAACCTGTACTACCTGGTTAGTTATGGATTGTACAACAGTGATGTAGCTAGGGTTTGATTAATCCGTTAACAACATAATCAATCAATTTCCAAAGAAGAAAAAAAGAGAAGAAAATCAGAAGGATAGAACATTTCCATGCAATCATTCTAAACATTCATACCTTGATAGTCTTTTTGCTCAGATTTTCAATAGATTCTGCTTGCCCTTTGAAAATCTTAACATTAGCTTTCAACAAATCTTTTCTCTCCATTCCTTCTCTGCGTGGCATTGCTCCAACCATGAAAGCTGCGTCCACATCCTTAAAGGCCACATTGGGATCATCAGTGGCAACAATGTCTGTAAAATAGAAAGAATTAGAGTTGTCACTAACCTATCAGTGACTTTGCATAACTTAGGACTAATTCTGTCAGTGGATACAAGTTTAAACAAGCCCCCATTACATATATAATTAGGACATGGTAACTTACTCTTTACCAAAGGAATGGCACAATCCTGGAGTTCCATGACAACACCATTGAGCACTTCCATCATGGGTGTGATGTCCAACAACAGGAGTTCCAAGGTCTGAGAAAATAGGATATATCTATGTAACATTTGTGGCCATCAATGTTATAGATAGATAAGATATTGGAGTTTCTAAAAGTAAAGTAAAATGTATTCATCTCTTTCGGAAAATTTGTCACTTTACAATGGTGGACATGATATAATCAATCATAAATACATTACACATTACATTAGACATATTACATAGCACTACAATACATAATCACAGAAATACAACAGATACAGCTCGTGGCCTCTCATTCACCCCCCACCATTGATGGGTCACCACAGTACAGCGCCCTGTGAGCTAGGGCGAAGTGTCTTGTTCAAGGACATGGCGAAAAATATCTCAGCAGGTAGGATTCGAACCACGTCGTTCTGATTGTGGGGCGAACACTGTACCGCTGAGCTACAATGCCGCCAAAAAATCCGAAACTCAATATTTTTGACCACTCTGCCGACTTTAAATGCCATTTCCCCAGATGGAAGAATCAGACCATAAATTGACCTTCGGCTTTATAATATTATACGATGTTAGCAAATTGTGCCAAGAGAAATTTTCTTTGGTTTAAAAGCCAAAGTTCCAGAGGAGAAATTAAATGCTTACAATACTTACAATTCAATGGGGAGGATAACTAACCTTCATCTTGTACTCTGATTGAAATTATAATCCTGAACACACGTGGCAGTGAGGAACAATATAAAAAGAAGAATTCAAAATGACACAAATGTTAATCAAACATTGTTTAAAGTTTCTTTACCTGATCTTTGCCGAAAACATCTCCTTTGGCTACTGAGAACAGCAGGGAGTATGCAATTTGGCCGGCTGCTCCGGTGACGACAACTTTGAGTGGTTCTGCCTACAAGAGAAACAAATAAATCTGTAACAAAGCCAAGTTTATTGATAGGAAACTGGTCTCATGATTGATTAGGTAAAATATTCTGATACAATATATTGTCCAAAGAACATTCATTCATTTTTAAAGTATGTAAATACATTTTATACGCCTGTTTGTCACTTTCTGTCAGTGACATTGGACATCTTTTGAGACACCCCTCAGCTACAAATCTCACAACTCATCTTTTAAAAAAATAAAAGAAGCAAGTGACACAATTAATCATAGTCATATACCCTGTGAAAAAAAAGAAGCAGATGTACAGGCTGAGAAAAAAAAGGAGAAACAGAAGGAGACATTCAATTTTTGTTGTTATCCATTGACACATGATGGATGCGTGATGAAACGTGTATCATGTGTGTTCACTATCAAAGAGTTGCAAAGAACATTGAACAGCATGGGACAGTGAACAATGACTGCTGTTGACCATCAAAATCAATATATATAATAGTAATAGGTGGTTTTAAAAAAATATTTCCCTTGCTCAAGAAATGTGAATCATACAAGAATAATAAAATATTTAAGGGATGTATAACATAAATAAGGCAGTTTGCATTAGAATCATATCAATCGTTTTTTAGTTGGCTATAATGTAGAATGCTTTAAAGTTGGGAATCACCAAACCCATGTCTACAAGGAATTGAGGAAAAGTGTGTACTCTTTTATTAGAACCAGTCAGTGTAGCCAAGCACCATTGGCCATGAACAGTGTTTGGATGATGGACCACTTAGTGCACCATGTTCCGATCGACTTTACTCTGTTTACCTTATTCGACTCAGGTGTAAAGGAGTACCCAGCCGAGAATGCTAGTGCTGAAGCGCCTAACAGACAGTTCACACTGTATACTCCTCATGGAGTTGAGAAGGATACAGGTAAAGCGCATAGAAAATCAGGGTTCCCCCTCACTTTCAAAGAAAAAGAAAAATTTTCCAAGGCAACATATCATATTTAACAAGTGGGTCAATCAGAGTTTACCGAACAATGACGGAGTTCTGATACTGATGACAGCAGTGGGATACATGATTTGTAATTAAACAAAGATTACAATCAGGGGAGTTCTTTAAAATTCCACGATTTTTCCAAGACTTTTGATTGAATTTCAAAATTAAAAGATTTTTCCATATATCTCAATTTTTCAAAAACAAATACCAAGCCATTCCTGTTTTCCAAGATGAGTGGGAACCCTGGAGAATGATGAACTTCATGGAGCTGCACTATAAATGCTACGTTTTACTTTTAGAGGCGCCGGTGGTCGACCGGATACTGAACCGGTCAGCGCAGTCAAGCAACACTGGCTGTGATCAGTGTTTAGAAGGGTGACCACTCAGATGATGTGCCCTTAGGTAAGGCACTTAACTCTGCTTACCTCACTCGACTCAGGTGTAATTGAGTACCTGGCCGAGGGCAGCGAACGATCTTATCAGAATGTTAGTGTTGAAGCACCTAATAGGCAGCTTGCACTGTATACTCTTCATGAGACAGACCCACTACCATATATTGAGTCAAAAATGGCTGCTGACCTTAGATGGGCAAAAATTCTATAAAGGGATAATTACAATAACAAGAATGTTGCGATAACTCTCGTCAGTTATCGATACTCACGTGACAACGATCAACCGATACCAAATATACCAATACCGTCTGAGAATAATCACTTCGCAAGAGAATAGGTCTACTTTTACCCTGGTGTAGTCTAGAATAAAAGCAACCTTCTAAGTGGAGTTTTACAATTTTCACTTGGGTCCAAGTGCTTGGATAGCACCCAGCACCAGCATTACTAGGGAGTTAGTGATAGATTATAATTTGCCTGAAATCAGCATTTGGCCAATATTTGCCCAAGGTAACTGAGCCACTTCAAGATTATTGGACTCATCCACAATCCATACTATACTAGACCACACTAGGGCTATGACAAGATTGGACCCTGCCATGCCCTATCACCCTTCTTTCAACCTTCAAGCATAATAATATCTTGTCTAAAATATTGCCATGGCTACTTCTAGTCTAGGATTCACAAATGAAATTTTCTTCCCAAAACAGTCCCTTAAATGGTTCTGAAGAGTGAAACACAAAATTCAAGGCTTCTTTTATTTGAAGACACCTATCTAATCTCTAGATTACAATACTATAATAATTTCTAAGATTTCCCTTTGACCCCTCTAACTTTAGGAATTGTTGTAACGAGATGTCTAGGCTAGACTGCTTTGTGTGTATCTGACACGCATGCATTCTAAGATTCTAGAAATCTAGATAGACTAATCTGTCAATGACACTAAAATAATTCGATAACTCTAATAAAAAGTCTTAAAGACTTGACCTGGCTATCTATCTCGATATTTCATACAAATCACATTAGAAACAGAAAACGAGAACAAGGGCAAAATTACCATGTTATCTGTGTTGTTTCAGCCGAACTCGACCTTGAACTATGTACTAAGAACTCTTCACCGGCAAGATAAAACAGATTCGAAACTAATAAGTACACAGCTTTGCTGAACTCTTCATCATCCTTCCTGGCGTTAGCAACACCGTATAAACAACAATGTCTACCCACGAAGATTCCAACAACAACAAAGACAATGCCGGTATGAATATTGATGTATTAAACTCATGACATTGTGTTTGAATTAAGTTTAAAGCTTCTGAAAGGGCAGACATATTTGCGGACTCGCTGTTTTATGAATTTCGAGAAATTTACTTTAAAAATCTTATGTTGAAGTAAGAAGAGCAAGATGTCTGTGTGTGTGTGTATGTTATTTTTTCTATTATTTATTATTTGGCTATTGTTTGTTTTGTTTGTTTGATCGAGCCCCATTCATACCACAGAGCAGTGTTGGGGCCAGCCCTATGTGCAGCCATGAACACAAGATACCCGCTATAAATACAGGCACCCGACCACCAAACAAGACTTGAACACAGAGCCAGAAACTCTTTGAATTCAGACAAGCAAGTGATCAGCCCACTGTGTCCACAACTCTTTACTGGCACCATGAGCAATACACTGATGTGCCAATAAACAAATTACTGTTGTAGCCTGTGTGGGTACCCCTCAGCTTTTGATAAAAACTGGGAGGTTCTACCACACTGGGCATATTAGACTATTGTAATGTTTTAAATTTCCTTGCGTCAGCTTCATTTCTTTTAGGATTCTCTTCTCCTCAACTTCTTCCATTCATTATAGAATTCTCAGTGTACCATGACATGTATGTATTTCAGTTTTACCCCTCGCCCTCACATAATTTAGAACTGGGGCTAAAAAAGGAAAAAAGGGAAACAAATTGATGATTTTATGGTCATTTGTGCTATGAAATATCCTTTACTCCAAATTTTACTATAGATTTGAATCATCCAAAATAGAGAGTGTTCAAATATCTCTTTCTGGCCTCTTCTTTTTGTGCAGATGATGGGAAATGGATATAAAAAAGAAAGAAAAATGAAATAATGATAAGGATAGTTGATGAAATGTGAAATGACCTGAAATGATAGTTTAATATTACAGCATTACATTGTATAATGTCTATGATATGACATACATATAAACACATGTGTGAACGCCTGTGAGTTCTTAACAACAACTGACTATTATTACAAGAACAAGCCATTATGTAGTAACAGAGTACTGAAGGGCAATAACTCTCACAATTCAGTCATACCAGGATATACACAAGTTATCTCTATTGCAATCACTTCATTCATTCATTGACGCATACATTACACATTGGGTTGCAAGAAAAGCTATCTTTAGAGTGTGATAATGATGGTGATGTTGTCGATGATAATTATAATGGTAATTTCTTTTTTGTAGCTATGATTATGGATAATAGATCGTAATATGATAATAAAAGGGCTATGCAGTACCTTAGTGGTTAAGCATTCCATCTTTTGTTAGGAAGGTCTGTCTGAAGGTGTATATCCTGGCTTATCCTACCTGATACAGTAAACTATTGTTCTATTTAAAATGGGCCATGATGACAAGACAACAGCCCGATCACTTGCCTCCTACAGCAATGGAGCCAAAACCATAGCCATCTTGAATGGGGTAAAAAAATCGGATGATCCTATGCTAGACAAGATAAAGATTTTCTTAGTCGTTCAAAATTGCAAAGAGCAGGAGCTGTCCTGGCAAAATTAAAAATTGATCTTCTTAAATCTATCTGTTTATTGAGTGGGTTGATCCTTTTCTTGTCTTGAAGTTTTGATCTAGATTATATCTGGCTTTACATCCAATGTGACAACCACAACCACATGATCCAATCCTTATGGTGGTGTGGTGGCTTGTGTGCCTCAGTGACCTGGAGCGGAAGTTAAGACTCCTGGTAGGGCCACCCAAACTGGACAGGTCAAAGGGTAGAGAGGCCAGACTAATTTGGACCCAAGGGAAGGAAACCCTTGCAGAAAACCACCCCCTTCAGGTTTTGGAGTTGTGCACTAGGTTAATCATCTGATTCTGAGACAAAACAATGGAAACCTTAAACAAGGTTTTATGTGCCTTCTGGAATGAAGTGGATAGGCAATAGGTAACATCCAATGTGAGACCTGCCCCTACACTGTGAAGCAGAACAAAAAAGAGATTGGATAAGAAAGAAAGAAAATATTGGATAAGGGGCCAGCTCTTAACCTGGTTTCCTTAGCTTTGAGCTGCCAAGTGACAATTTGTCCTTTTCTTTATGGAATAGATGCTGGTCTGTCAAACACTAAGTTTAGAAATAGTCCACATTAAATTGTACATATAAGTGAGGCAATCAGAGTATAGTGTCTTGCCCAAGAAAACAACACAGTGCCTTAGTTGGGAACTCTTGCCATGGAAGTCGACTTCCTAGACCACTTGGGCACCGCACTGTGTATTAGGTTTTTATTTTTGTTGACTACACCTGACACTGAAAGGTAAAACAGCAATTAATAAGGAAAGAAAGACAGGTGATTACATTATTATTATTCATATAATATGTCACTTGGTATTTTTCTAGTAGTGGCAAAGTGTGCAGAAAATGCACCCAAGGAAGACAGCTGAAGAGATTCACGGGCATGACAACACACCAACTGTTTGAATTGAAATGGCTAGAGCCCATGAAGAATGAGAAGACACATAAAGCCTCCGAAGCCTGGACCAGGCATGGAACCTAGAAGAAGAAGAATATGTCACTATCATAGAACAAAGATATTTGATTGAAGCAAACTAATAATACTGATATAAAATTTAAATGTTATGTTACTTTATTTACAGATTCACTTATCCAAGATATTCAAAGGAAAATTACGGATGCATTTGATGTTTTTGATCAAGAATCCAATAAAACTGTAGATGTGAGGTAAATGTTGTCTTATTGCCAGTGTTCAGTTACTGTGATGTAGTTTACAAATCCTTTTTTTTAGAAAGATAACCCTTTATTCTTATATCCCACTGATGTAAGTACTGTAGAATAGAGTTTGCTTTATCAGTGACAGATCTTTTCACTCTTGTGTTCCAAAATAAAAGATTTCTAATTCATTTCTTCTTCAGAGAAGTGGGAACTATAATTCGGTCATTGAATTGCTGTCCAAGTGAAGCTGAACTTCATGATATGTTAGCAGAGGTATGTTCAAATTTTTGTTCAATTATTTTCTAATTTTATCAGAAGAAAGAAAAAACGATTATGACTCCATGTATGGCACTTGGTTTCACATTGCAAAACTAAATTTTAAATGATTTTTTAATTAAACAAATGGTTGAATTGCCAGCTTCTTGTTTTTGTTTTCATGTTAAAACATTGTTTGATAATGCCGGAAAATAGCTACAGAGCAGTTTGCTGTGATCTTTCGCATAAAGGGTCACTTGTTTCATGGCCCTGAATCTAAAATCTGAACAACCTCCAAGTGAAAGAAGGTCGCAAGCGTAAGGATACTTATTCCTGGGATAGCTAAAAGTTTACATTACAAATAAAACTCTCCTGGAACAAATGATAATTTAGTCACACTCAAATTGCTGGTTGGAAACAATAGTTGTAATGCATTACTTTCTTTATATGACAGATTGAAGAAGAAGAACCCACAGGCTACATTAGATTTGAAAAGTTTTTACCAATGATGACAAAAGTATTAATGGAAAGAAGGTTTGTATGAAGAAAAGTGTAATAATTTCCTTTTATAAATTTTAGTAGTTGAAATTATTTTCCTTTTTGTTCATAATGAAGACTTTTACTATATTTTATCAGTATGGTGTTTCCTGCTTATTATTAGTCCTTAAGTCATTAATGTATCTAAAATAAGGTTGTCTACTCACTGTTACAAGAGAAATACTTTATCACTGGTGTAGAGATGAAATAACAGGTATTCAACATGTCACTGCTATAGCAAAAGTATTTGTGAGTATACAATTTTATATTTTTTCTAATGAGTTACAAGCATGGGGTCCATGACTGTTATCCAATTCTTAAAAGGTTGTTTTTTTTAGATGTGATTAAATGCACTCATTGTCTCTATGTTTTCCCTCTCACTACAAGCGACCACCACATCTTTGCAGTTGGTTGGGGAGTTCCTCTAGTAAGGTTTAATTCTGTTCCAATTCTTTTTTTCAGCAATTTGGTCTCGTATTTCCAGAATGATATAATAAAAAATGTGTTGATATGTGAGAACCCAGGCGAAAACATGATTAATTAAAAAAAAATTCCTATTCAAAGCTTATTTTCTTTATTGTGTGTTTTACATCCTTATTGCACAAAGACTTTGCTTAGATTTCAATCATCCAATTTCGACAAAACCCTATTAAAGTCACAGCTTCTATTTTTGAGAAACAAAGTTTAAAGTAAAAAAGTCATTTTTCGCTCCTCTTGTTCATTTTCTCTGTTGTATGTTTTATGCCCCTACTATGACACAAATACTTTGATATCTTTGGTTCTTATCATCCAATTTGGATGAAATAAAAAACAAAATGCTCATAAATTTATTTTCTGCCACATACAATAGTCATTTCAAAATTTGTATTTTGAGACTTTTTTGCCTGGGCCCTCACTTATCTTTCTTATCCAGTTCCCTGTTACCATTACAGTGTAGGGCTCACTCTATGAGGCGGATTTACTCTGGATCAAGATAATATTAGGCCAAGCAGGTGATCAGCCCACTGTGAGGCCCTCACATATTCTCATCTATAAATATATTAGGCATCGCAGTCACAAGGACTCTTTCCATGCACACCGTGTGCATCATGGGATGCAGGAAAGGACAGGTTTCCAGTGCATGGTACAAGACAGGTCTTGAAGCAGCACAGTTGAGTGTAATAGACCAAGTGACCATGCCGTCGCTCTTCTTGTAAAAGTAAAGGAGAAAGGCATCTTACACTGCTGTTAAAGCAGTTTGTATTTTATGTCTCAAACCAGTAGACTATATCAAGGAAATGAAATGTTCTCTTTTTCAAACATGCTACTCAGATACAAACCTTCACCAGAAGATCAAATCCTGAAAGCTTTTCAAGTTTTAGACACAGAAATGAAAGGATATCTGACTGTCGAAGAACTTACCAAATACATGACAGAAGAAGGTATAATCTTGCATTGCATATGATTTTTTAAACAAATTATTATTTCTTTCATATTGTTACATTTGATATTGGTAAGTACTAGTTTCATATTAGCAAGTTTCCAAGTTGTTTTCTTAGATTTTCATTGTTAAGTTTTGTTTTTGTTATTTTTAAGGAAGTGTTTATATAGGCTGCCACAGCGATAATAAGCTAACTTAACAATAGTATTCACTGCTGAACCAACAAACAAAAGAGTGGACAGGGATGAGGTGGGGAGCCATAGAGGCGTCCATTCCTTGACTGTTTGTAGGGGACAAAGCCTAAACGACACACTCCATGCCTTGTCATGCATGCGTGTCACGCATTTTTGTGGTTGCAACCGTTCTAAAAACGTTAATGCCCAAAATCATTTATAAAACGATCACACCACCGCCTCTCACACTCACATACGCACAAACATGTAATGTAAAACAAAGAAACCCCAAACTGCCTATTCCTTGATTGTTCGTGTCGCGTATAAGTTATAAGAAGGAAGATGCTGAAACTACACACCTCGTCATGCATGCATGTTATGTACGGAAGGAAGAGAGAGTGAATATATGACGGGCAGCGCATTTACTTGGTTGCGACCATTTTTATACTTTGGTGCTCAATTGTATTTTAAGAAACAATTCCATGGGTGGTTTGTTACGAATCACCCCCCCCCCCCCCCCGCCTTTAAGCACATATGCACAAAACCCCCAACTAAAACAACTCACAGAAACCCAAACTGTCTAATTCAGAAAGAAAGAAGATAACTGAAACTACACACCCTGTCATGCGTGTAAGTGTAAGGAATAGAGAATGTGTGAATATGATGGGCAACGTATAATATTCTTAGGTGCGACCGTTATTCTTATATGTTGGTGGCCAACTAATATCATAATTTATGAAACAATTCTCTGGACCTCT
>JARBEQ010306492.1:0-16948 GCA_030265355.1 Tritonia tetraquetra
CCGTCTCTGATAGGACTAGGTTCTTGATCCCACCTACCTGAATAGGATCAGGGGAATGGCATATAGGTTTTCACCAAGTTCCAAGGAGAAAAACACCCGACAGTGTCCCTTCCGGGAATCGAACCATGTACCTTTCACTTCAGAGGCGAGAACCGTACCTTTGCACCACTGGGACCCCGTCAGTCAATATAGATGGTATAATAAATGCACAAATATATTTTTTAAAAGAAAGACCAAACAATGAAAAATATTATATCATCCTCATCATAGAATCTACGAACATACTCATAATATAAGTCTATAATTGGATCACACATTAAGTGGCAAAGAATTTCTCACCCCTTCATCAGGTAATTCAGATCGTTTCCTTCTTGACATGTTTTCTACAAGTTTTGAAGATTGTGGTGCAAACTCAGAAATATTTTTCCCATGATTTCCCTCTGACAAACCACGCAATGAAAAAGGAGTGATGGGTTTGTGTTTAGCACTCTTAGTCTCACTTCCATTCTTCTCTTTTATATACACACCCTTGACAAATGTATTTTGTGTAGCTTTTCCTCTGTCGTGATTTTGTTGTGAAAGATGGATACTCTCCTCTTCATCCTCTTTCTGCTTTGTGTTGCCATTGTCACAGAGATTTCGGTCACTTAAAGATTCAGGTGGAATGCGTGGATTATTAACATCTTCTTTAGATGAAGTTGAAAATCCCATCTCCTCTAACTGTTGCATTAATTGCTGTGTATCTTGTTCTGCAGATGCTAGTCTTCTTCTTAAAACATCTGTTGTTTGTTCTGTATTGGAGGCCATTTTATTCCTTGAGTCTAGTAAATTTCTTCATGTGCCTATATGCTACAATCATTCGAACAATTATCATTTCACATGATACCTGTCAATAGAAAGGGGGAAAGAGCAAACGTTACAAAAAGGTCAAATTAAAAATGACAATGACAACTTCAGACGATGCTGGCAAAGTTTAAAGACCAGTTTACAAAATTTATTATAAAATAAGTCACAAAGTGAAAGGAATACAGTGATGTATAAAAAAAGAGACACAGCACAGAGAAGGAAGCGCCCTTTATTCATTTGGAAGTGAACCTTCGATTTCAGTAAAAACAAAAGAACAAAAAACAAAAAAGGACTGAGAACAGATCTATTTTAAAGTAAAACAATTTCTCCGCGAATTTGAAACAAATCAACACAATTTCTTTCCAGATTTAATCAACCTATTTAATGTAAAAAATCTAATGAACCATATCTCATATATACAAATAAATGGGGTGAAAAAGGGAAGAATGTGAACATAGACTAAAACTAAATCTATCTTTCTAGACATCTATCTATCTAACTATAGGGCTAGACTAACCACACTGAGCAGTGACTATTGGGCTAAGTATTAAAATTTAATAAATGGTCCCAAATATTTCAAATTTCAATCAAGTGATTTAAGACAATGTTAAAAAGAAGAAGATACCAAATTCTAGATGGGGGTAGCAGTATTCCCGTTAAAACTTGGAAGAGTATGATCATGAATCATGAAATGAGTGTCCACAGCTCCCCGTTCATTATTTTTATCCCTGTACTGTAGGCAAGTGTTGTTACTGTTTGGTTATCTATCGGTATCGGTTGGACCTAGATCGTATCACATTTCCCTCCCCAGATAAAGATTCTATGGGATTATCCCAAACTTACATTCAAGTTTATAAGACTGGTCAGATAATCTGCTTCTCGTGAGGATCCTCATTGTATTTTAAAGGTTTCAATTCAAGGTAAACAATCACTTTTTGAACTTGCCACGGCTTGTCTCCATAGACGCCATTGAACCTTGTTGATGACCCAATGAACCGGAAATAGTTTCGTTGAGTACCTGAGATAACAATATGACATGAAGAGTACCTCAGTGATTGATTACCCTAGTGACCAATGATAAGGATACATACACCTCTGTATTTGATTGCCCGAGATTTATTAGGCCTTCCTGGTATCCAATGCCAGGGCTTGAACAATAGCTTCTTTTTTTTTAACGAGACATCTTTATACCAAACAGGTCGCAGACCCCTTTTCAATTAGGCCTAATTGTTTTCTTGACATTAGAGGGCTTTTTCAAATTGTATTTCAAAGAACTCCGAAGTTTCTTTTGATTTAATAATTACACAACCTCACAGAAATCAGTAGAATATATGAATTCCTTTAAGCATGAGACTCACCGGTTAAAAGGACACGGAACAAATGAGCGCTAAGAAAAAGCGCTTTTTGTCACTGATCATCATTCACAGCATATCCACCCGTCACTTCCTGATAGACAAAGGACATTTCATTTTCAACGCATAAAGGTCATAAAGGCACTTCAAAAGAACTTCAAAATGCCATGAAAATGCTGAAAGGTACAGGAGGAAAATTGTGCGCAACGTTTGACTTCTGCGTGTTTGTATATCTGTTGACAACCTATTGCTTTGGAAATGAAAACTAGTCTAATCCTCCGAGTCATTAAAGATGAAGAAAGGAAGAGAAATGCCATTACATTTTTCGTTTTGAATCCATAGCCCCATGTCCAGCATTGCTGGGTCAGGTAGATAAGGCAAGCAAAAGATCAATCCACTGTGCATGAACCTTGACTGACACAAGGAGCGTCACATTTTTAGATGTCGCTAAAGTTCTGGCCACAACAGTATTCACAGTACCCTTGATGGTCAAACATTCAGCTATACGACAAGAAAACTGAGTAGATGATTATAATGTTATTTTAAGGTTGTTAGTGACAACCCTAAAGGTCATATCAGAGACAGGACCTCCTTGTTTAGTCCATTTCCGATGAGACTTGAGTCTATTACAAGGAATCCACAGGTCAGGGCCATACAAACTCTTAGACCCACATTACCGCTGGGATTCGAATCCAGGACCTTCTGTGCACAAAGCGAACGTGTTACTGCTAAACGCGCTACAGAAAACAGCAGAAGAAGAAGCAATGTGACATGTAGGTCTAATTGAAGAAAAGAGGGAATGGTGATCTGACCACAAGCTTACTCCAAAACATAAAATCACACCAACAAAAGACTCCATTCTTATTAAACATGGTTTTTATTGGCATCCCGCAGAAACCCCAAAATTAGAATATTCATAGTCATAGTTGTATAATCATAAGGATGGTAACGAGAAACAAATAAGCAACTTTTATACACAGCAACAAATCTCTCTCCCTCTCACTCACACACACTTTCTTTTATCACACCGATGGTTTCCCAACACACGCACACAGATTCCAGGACAGGGTTCTGGGTCTGGTCTCTGTCAGTGTGCCCTAGAACCCAAAAGCAAAAGAGATTTCTCCCAGATGCAGCGGAGATTTGATTGTGGGTGAAACAGTTAGACACAGACCAAGCCCTAGTGAATTTAACTGTATCCTGCTACAAGAGACCAGACACAGGAGCCCCATCCCTGTGGAGGCTGGGCCTGGATAAAATTTATCACCATTTATTTAATAAAAGAGTAGTTACAAATTACAATATCATATTCAGACCTGTAAATGGCCATTTCCAAAATTGTCTGAACTTTTCGGCAAATACCAGAAATGGGAATAGTCTAACTGAAAATGCACGAACACAGGATTTTTTGGGGGGTCTGAAGTCAGACAATTGCCGGAGCATATACAGGTCAGCATATCATATCAATATCATGTATATCAATGTTAGAATGAGTCATAATTTGAATTGGCACACCAGGATGATGTCTCTATGGCTGACAATACTGACATACCATCAAACAAAATCAATTAAACATTTTAAAATAAACAATATGTTTCAATCACAGAGGCAGTCATGTAACTATTTGATTCTAGGAGACAGAAGAGTTATTCCACAATGAGGAAAATATCATATCTCTTTACCAAGCTACAACTAGAACAATTTCTGTATTACAAGCAATCAGCTTACCTTTAAAAAAAAGAAAAATTGTACATAAGAAGAAGAGATGAAATGAATCATGATTTTACACACCATATCTATATATAAAATAAAAAAATATATGACCTCTTCTTACCTGAAGAAGCACAAGATTGCCAATAATAGAATATCGTCCCTTAAGAGCCAGTCCCGCGTATCATAATTTTGACGCAAATCTTTTTTTAACACCGTTGGAAAGGTTTTCCTACCCCCCATCATTCTATAAAATTATTGTTCTTTTTTCTCTTATCACATCATCTCCTTCCATTGTAGTGTAGTCTTGAATCTCGCATCGTGAGATGCATGATTTCGGAATCTATCCTTCTTCGCCAAAAACAGGGAAATATAGTATCTTAAAGGTTGAAAGCACACATGTTATTTGAGGAGAATTAAATTCGCCTATACTATCACGTTTTTAGAGGGTGTGCATAGAGATAAAAATGAGTAACATGCGTTGTAAAGTGAGACAGATTTGATTCTGATAACACGTAACAAAAATATTTACAAAAATATGTTTTCAAATGTAAAAAACAATAGTCACAAAATAAAAGTTATTTATTGATATATGCCTGCAAAGACATCAGATTTTGTCTCTCCTGTAAAATGTTGAAAAAGCGACTTACATTGGCTCTTAGGGAACGATATACGTTTGTTTGTTTGTTTGTTGCTGTTTTAGGGCTCTATCGACACAGAAAGGTCATTTCAGCGCCCGCTCAGATATCCCAATTATCGTAGACACATAGATTGCTAATGATATTCTCATAAATTGTTTTCCACAGAAGATAAAGAATAATAATAATAATAGAAGAAAAAGATCATAAAAGACGGACAGTAAGGAGAGAAGAGATAACAGGTTTTTATAGTAGCAAACTAAAGAGTGATCTTTTTCATTAACAGTTTACATATATAATGAAACCTATAGAATGTCCAGTGGATCTTTAACACAATATCACACAAAACTATAAGTAAAAGATCACCCTCATTATTGCAGCACACTGTTTTATTATAGTGATCCATCTCATCAACGACAAACCATGACTAATAAAGAGGCTATTAAAGAGTTATGGAGCGGGGGGTATGTTAAAATGGGGGAATGAATTGTCATGATTTTAATTAAAGAGTAACCCCAAACGACAACAGCAACAACAAGAAAATATTTAAAGGGTTGTTGGTCATACGTTTGATTGAGGCTAAATGACACCAGACAATGTTAACAAATCAAACCGTACCAAAAAAGGACAGAGAGACAGGAAATTCTTAAAAAAAGGTCAAGAAAATAACAAGAGAAAAAATATTTTTGGCAAATGCATTGTGACCTACTTTTATCAACCCTAATTTGTGGTGATGTCGTTTTCACAGAAAAGAAATATTTAACAAACAGTGCCCATAAACAACCCAATAAACATGAATGAGTAAGGAACGAACCAAAGCCTCCCCTCAGACCGCCTCACCAGAGACACGACAACTCAATCATTAAAACAGTTACCAATGGGGGATAGCTTAACCAGTCCAGTGGGTGTCCCGCTAGTGAGATGCCAGTGCTATGAGTAGGTAAAAAGTAAAGTAAAGCATAGCACTTATCCACGAAGTTCATCATGCTCTAGGCGCTTTACAATGTATAGTTTACCCCGGGCAGGCCATAACTCTCCTGTATCCTTCTCAACATGAGGAGTATACAGTGTGAGCTGCCTGTTAGGCGCTTCAGCATTAGCATTCTGACAAGATCGTTCACTGCCCTCAGCCGGGTACTCATTTACACCTGAGTCGAGTGAGGTAAGCAGAGCTAGTGCCTTACCTAAGGGGGTCACCGGTCCAGACACTGATCACGATCAATGTAGCTTGACCACTCTGACCGGTTCAGCGTGCTAACCGTTCAACCACTGGCGCCTCTTGTAGGTGTACATCCAGTCCTTACTGAAGTATAACACTACTTCTCACTGTCTTTTCCCATAGCACAGTCAAATAACCATTCTTTGCTGATATACTTAGTATCATGACAGCTCCATTTCCATTATGTTCAGGCTGATAAGATAAAGATGATAAATAGAAGCATTCATATATTACCTAACCATGTTTGTGTCCCTCATGTGACAGAGGCAGATGCACATGTGTTGCGTTGAGAGGCATACATTATGAGAGACAAACACTGGGTACCATCAGGAAACATAGTGTCATAAAAAGGTAGATCTATATTTAGAGCATTAAATTTCTATTCAATTCTAATAATAACATTCCCCCCTCCCACCTCCCCCTAAACTCCATAGTAGTTTGGTACAAGCTAAATAATTCATAATATAAACCAAACTCACAAACACACACACAACAAAGCTACTAGAGATGATTGGCAACAGTTATTGGGCAAAAAAACATGATTCTTATTGATAGTTCTTTGGAGGAAATAATTTTTTGGTCATAACAGATTTATTAAAAAATTAAGTCGTAAGTTCAATATCCTTTTCTGAAAAACTTCATGTGGATAAAATAAAATATAATTGTAAGTTAGTAGGAAAGAAAAAAAGAAATTTGAACTTTTGCGCCCTTTTCAACACAGAAAGGTCATACCAAAGGTGGTCCAACAGAGCTTGATGAGATTCTGCGTAAATCACCATGCCAATGGCAGTCATGAACTAACTCTGAAAGGTCCAAAGAAAAAAATCCTGCCCAAGGCCAGTCTCAAACACGGACCTCCGCATTGAGAGGCAAGCGATTTAACAACTACTGTACTAGGTGCCCTTGAGGTGAGGTGGCAGAGTGGTCTAGACAACAGACTTCCATTGGGAGGGTCGTGGGTTCAAGTCTGGCTTCAGGCACTTCGTTTTTTCCTTGGGCAAGAAACATTACTCTTTTTGTCTCACTCGACCCAGGTGTAGAAATGGGTACCAATCCTCAAATGAGATTTGGGAAAGTTCTGTGATAGACCAGCATCTTATCCAGAAAATGACAAATTGTTTGTTGTTGTTTGTTGCTGTTTTAGGGCTCTATCGACACAGAAAGGTCATTTCAGCGCCTGCCACAAATTGTCACTTGTCCGCTTAACGCTACAGAAACTGGGTAAAGTTACGGCCCTTTGAGCCTAAAAGGCTTAAGGACATATTTACTAATAATAATACTTGTACTCAGGACACACCCTAGTAAGAAATAAATCAATCTAACGTAATAAAACCAAGAAGAAAACAAATGACAAAAACCCTATAAGAGCCCGGATTCCTGCTGAAGCAGGATGGGATATACAAAGTAATGACTGAGGAGCTGAGGCACAGGATACAATATATCAAGAAAGCCTTCATACATTGTGGAATGGTTATTATTTAGTTATATAACAGACCGTACTCCTATAAATCTACATACAATATCTATTGTACTGAAATTCATATAATTTTCATTTAGTCAAAATTCAATGTCACAACAATTCGATAGCAATCCAATGTCATACAATCAATACAACCAATAAGTGTACTTCCACTTTTTAAAAAAACCATGAAAGTTATTTTCAAAATGTCATTATATTAACTAATTTTATACAATCAATAACCTAGTTTATCCCCTGCAAAATCTGAAATATGTTGTTACATTTTATGGAAAGCTATAGACCACATCATAATGCAGATTTCACATAGAACCATTAACCTTTTACCAGCCGAGAGAACCAGTTGTGAGAAAGTGATAAATGTTAGTCTTTTGTTTATACCAGCTGACCAATAAAAATTGCAACACCTGTAAGTGTCTATTGGGAGTTCAGGAATTGAGAACTCAATTCAAGTGCTGAACGGAAGTAAAGTGTATTGTGTGGGAAGTCAACAAGAAGGGATAACAATAGCTCTCCATATTTCTATGCAACAACAAGCATAACTTGCTGTTATGTAGTGCCTTTCGCATTTCAGTGCTACCCAGAGAGTCATTGTGGCAAATTTTAAAGGGAAAAATGTAGAAACTTCCATATTGACATTGAACTTCCGGCAGCCTTCATTAGCCTTTCAAATTTTAAAGGCAGATGTATCATTAAGCCATACAAAATTCAGACAAAGCCATACAAAATTCAGACACACCAACGACTAACTGACAGCAATACTGAAGTTACCATGTGCAATTGGTTTCATGTGGTTTTCAGATGAAGCCCATTTCTACATGAATGGGTACATCAATCAATTCAAATAACTACCTTTTGGGGGATCCCAAAAACCCAAAGAGGTTTATCAGAAAGGTGTTCATGGAAAGAAAGTTACAGCATGGGTTGCATTCAGCCACCAACGCATTACCAGTCTCTATTTTTGTCTTGACGACAACACAGTGACTGTCACTTCTGAGTGTTACATTTTAAATCCTTAACAAATTTTGGAGAGACCCTGGAAGATGTGTGGGAGCAGTTCAGAGGAAAATCCAATGGTTACAGTAACCTGGAGCTGTAACCCACACTTCCAACGGGGTCAATAAGTGGCTAAACGAACACTTCAGGAACAATGTCATCACTCATGGTACCCATCACATCTGGTCGTCTTGGCCTTGATTTGTCTCCCCTTGATTTCCATCTTTGGAGGTATCTAAAGGACCGAATGTGTGGAAGGTGTTTCAACACAACCCTGAACATTCGAGGTGAAATCACTGGTCATGTGAGAGACATTAGTGTTGACCAATGCCAACATGTCATTGACCATTTCATTGATCGTCTGAAATTGTGCATTGTAATTTCTAAATAAAATGTCTGATAACTTGTTTGTTGCATTAAAGCAAAATGTTGGTTCATGTTATTACTTTCATGATTTTATAAGTTGCTGCTGGTGAGGCAATTTTTTCTGGTCACCTGTCATATGATAAAAATAGTCGGCCAATGAGCATGAAACTTGGTATCTGGTGCTAAGATATAATTGTTCAACGGCTGCCTCCATGAGTTTTGATTCCGGGTGGTGTTTTTATTTTTTTTTTAATTTTAAAATCTTATTGCAACAACCGAGCATCCCCACTGAAAATTAGCTAGACATCAGTTGTTTACAGCAAGTGATGCAAAGCTGACATTCCGATGAAGAAGGAGACTTAACCTGTGTTGTAGTGTGTACGAGAATAGTGAGGAAAGTGATAGTGCTGGAGATGCATTTAGTGAGGATGATTTATATGAATTTGGGGAATCTAGGCATAATGATTTGGATGGAAGAGGGCCGCATGTCCCGTACCAGCTGATCAGGGTGACGTGGGTTGGAATTGACGAGTTTATAAATAGAATTACTAGAGAGCGCAGAGAGTCACGTTTTCGCATGAGGTATAAAGAATGCGTAATCAGGACAGGTGATAACTCGCATGAGGTATAAATGACATTCGTACATGTAATCAAGTGGCAAAAACCTTCGTTCAATTGGGCACGCTGCACCAATAGGCTTTGTGAGGAACTTATCTCTCTAGTAGTTCTATTTATAAACTCTTTGGTTGGAATGGACAATGGACTAATACTTTTCTTAACCAAAACTGGCTTTAGCCTGAAGGTAGGCCTCTTATTCTTGTTTTGACCAACTTTGCTGGGGAGGTCAGGTAACATGGGTCAGTTGGGGTGGGGAGAGTAGGTCTGACAGGGTTAAACTGCAAAAGTGATTAGTCCCAAGCATTCTCCTTTTAAAAAAATCTCAATTGACGATTTAAATATCCCATGTATTCTGTTCACTCAGCACACTAAAAAGTGGATCACAAAAAGCAGGTTTTAAAAAATAAGGCTGGCAGAAAAACTTTGATCCCTCCACTAAAAAAATTTTTTTTAAAGTTGTTAGTTTGACACCATTGGTAACACATTTTAGGTTACATCAAAGGTGGAAAAATCCTAATTGCTGTAAGCAGTCTGTTTAGATTAGGACTAGGACATAACAGACAATCACAATGAGAAATCAATGAGACATAGGACAGCTTGTACAAACGCATGAAATGAAATCCCTCAAAGTATGGCAAGGACTTTTGAATTCAGTTAGCATTAGAAAACAATATAATAATATAGAAGAATATCACATAGAATCGCGGATGTGGGAAGTGACACGACATGAAAATGCAAACAAAATTCTTCACTTAAATATATCAATCGAATACCCCATTGAAATGTTGATTATGAAGAATTCAGAAAGGGAAAATAATGTCAAATCTCCAAACATATCATCAAAATCATAATTTCCTTGTGTTATTACTTATAGTCATTCACATATAAGACATACAATACGTTTTTGAAATTAACCCCATTCCCCATCCTTTTCTTGTTTCAATAAAAAGAGGCTTTTGATTAACTGTCACTGTCACAGTGATCGTAATCAGGGACAAAGAAAGCAAAAAACATACATTCTGTTTGCAGAGGCTGAGAGAAGCAATCTGACCAAGGCTTTTTTCAATCATATTATGTAGTAGATTACACAGAAAAAAAGTTCAATAAGAATATATACATGATAAAGAAAGACGAACATTAAAAGTTGAAATACAATGTACATCTATAATACGTCCCGCCTGAAGATCGACTGAATTCTGAAAATGCATTAGCGGAGAGGAGTACTCGTTTAGAAAATATATATCTATCCAAAACCAAGCAAAGCAATCCTACGATTAGTTTGTTTTCAAAAACAGAATGGTCCCTGTCGTGAAGAGGAATTGGTAAATCTTGTTGACTCACTCCTAAGTTATCTCTGATGACAATGATGGGTCCAAAAAGGTTACCAGCTTCTGACAGCACCCACTTCCTATACTATCTATCCTATCATCTCACGTATGTCTCGCTCGCATCATGATAGCAAAATGATTGAGTCAGGGAAAGTAGTGACAACCATTTTACACTTTTGACTATATTAGCATCAATAAAAAGGAAAATGAATCCTCTTTACAACGACATAAAAATGTTTAAGATACGATGACAGATAAAAAAAGATACAGCCATTGAAACGAAGGTGGGATCGAGCGACTAGTTTTTAGAAAATGGTGACCGAAGATGGAAGATGGTAACATCATAATGTCCTATGCAAAACAATATCTTTTCCCCAAAAAATATGCCACAAGATTTACAAATAATGTAGAAAAATGAGTGAATTTTTCATTTGGTATAAAAATGACCCTTCAATCAATTGTCTTAATCTCTGATTTACCCAGTGCGACTTATATGGCAGTCGGTCAGAAGCTGCCACATATGACAAGAGTTGGAGATGCAACACTACATTCCTCTCTCATGTTATACCGCCACAAAAACAAAGGTTCATTGTTCAGTATTTTGTGCTGCATATCAACAAGGTAAATTCAAATAATAATTTGGTCCAAGGTATACATTACTTAAATCATCAATATTCATCACAATATTGTTTCTCTATAATATAGCCAGTACCAGCTTGAAAAAATAATATCTGATGCATTATTTGCTCCAAGCTATCACTCAACATTGCATGCATCTATACCAGTTCCAATATTTCATACAGGAATGGAATACAGTCGATCTCCTTCCCTCACTTCAGAACTTCAGTGAAAATTTGGTCCCACACCATAAACTTAACTCTCTGGCTGTTGGATATGCTAAGCGGATACTGATCATGTTGCTAGTGAGTTATTCAAGTTAGAATTACCTTACTGTAATGGAAAGAGAGTGCAAGCCACAAATTTCAAGTTTTGAGTTACATGACCTAACTTATTGTATTTTTGTAAGCGTAGGATGTTAGGTGACATAACTAAGGATATGATATAGCACTAAAACTAAGTTTGAATAGAACTAGAGACTTCTTGGTGCAGAGAGTCATAGGTCTTGGGTAGCCTTGAGACACTGTTTTCAACCACTTGATAGAGGAAATTGAACCTCAGAAAGAGAATCGTCACTAAAACAATGTTTTTTTTTAAAGCACATCCTATTTATGTTGCAGACAAACAACAAAACAAGGTTTTTACCAGATTTTTCAATAATATTTTTGACCAGGTTTTTATCCACTGAGAGTCAACTGAAAGTTAACATTGAAAGCTGTTTTCACTATGGAGCCCCAAAATTACTGCTGTAATAAAAGCAGTAGTATTATTATGAAACTAAAACCAGTCATGTTCCCACCATTAAATAATTCACAAAACCAAACCACAGCATGGGAAGTGAACACAGTTTCAACAACCACAGCCAAAGAGTTCAAACAGACAAGCAGCTTATAGTTACAGTTTATGGGCAAAAATAAAATAAATATCATAATTAAAAGATGAAAATACAACAAAATATTAATTCAAACAGCCAAAAAAAAAAGAAGAAAATGCCCACTAAAGAAGAGAAAAACAGTGAACAATTCAGACCACTTAAATTCGTCCAGCATTTCATTTTCAACAGTCTCTAAACTGTCCAAAACATCAAACAGAAAGCAACATTCATATTGATACCAACCACCAACGCTAAATCATCAAACAAATACCCCAAAACACATCAAATAATTCCAGTATGACTATTACAACAAATGCCTTGAGTACCGCATGACCAGCCTATGGACAACATCACACACATATACCACACCCGTACAGAAGGCACTGATAAACCAATTCATAGTAGAGATAGGACTCATTTCACATACAAGAAAAGTCAACCATGATAGTTATTCAGAGCACCTCTAGTAAAACAAAACAGGAAGAATAAAAAAGTTCCCAACCTAAATGACCTTTGACCTTATCATACAAAGGGTATATGCAATGTAAACATCTGGCAACTAATGCTCAAATTTTGTTTTGTGACAATTTGTTTTACTGCTAAAAGGTTCTAATATAAGTTTGCCGTCGCAAATCATATCCAGGCACTTTCATGATTGCATTATGACACCCTTCACAACCATTGTAATCGCCCAGACGAACAGTGACATTTTTGTTACAGGTGTATGTGGTAACGTGCATATTTGAAGAACTAATCAACCTGATAGGTCACTCAGTGTCGATGCTTTCGCAATAAAAACACTTTTTTTAAAAAGGAGTTTACTTGAATAGATTCCAGAACATTTGGCAATATCTAACTGGTCACCTGGTTGTCATGTCTCAATTGTCACTATCCTTCTTCTTTTCTTAGGAGTCTCGGCAATCACTGTGATAATAATGAGAATGTGTGTGCCCTCAGTAGGTTCCAATGATCAAGAAATCTGATTTTGAGTTCCATAGCAAGCAAGAAAGATGTGGTTGAAGCAATGACAATGTCATTTCAGAAAGAAAGCAATTCAACTTGGAGAGAAATCTATTCGGCACAATCCACTTTCATTTCCATCCAATGCCGTAGTAGCATTCCAATACCATAAAACATCATCAAAATCAAAGTTTGTCATCCAATCAGAACCTCATCCAGCCACTTGTTCATCTTCTGATCATTCTCTTTGCCCAGTCTTTACCCTTTCACTTTCCTCATTAGTCACTTTTTTTGCCAGTCATATATACAAAATTGCTTCGCTTCATCATTTTTTGCTTCCTTTACCACACTAAAGAACTAGAAGCCATGATGAATACAATCTCCAAATTCAACAATATAAAAAATAACTTATCTCAATCTCAAACAATGTGAAAATAAGGTTGGCAATGACAACAAGATGCCTTGGGTGCAGACTGAAAGGAAGGGAATTTTTTTGGGGGGTGTTGATATGCTTTAAACATCTGCCAAGAAAGACAAATAGTTGAGTGGAAAAATCCACAATGGGAGGAAATTATTGCTTTACTGCATAGTAAGATTAGCACTCTGGTAATAGAAAATACAACTTTAGAAAAACAATCATTCAAAGCAAAAGAAGGGGATATGTCATCCACTAGGAAAGAAAAAAGTTCTAAATCAAAAGCCTGACCATTACTTCTCCACAACAGCCATGTGTAAGAAGAGACGGACATAAAGACATCAGTACTAGAAGCAAAAAGTGGAAAATCATACTCCCAATAAATTCTGAAAAGCAGTAAAGAATGTCCTCAAAAGTGTTTGACAAATAAAAAGATGATGAACTCTCTTAAGAAAAACATTAACTACAGTCTGCACGGCCCTAGACAGCACTTTAATTGCAGGACTGGTTGATAATTACACCAAACTGTTACCCATTTTTTTCTGTTTGCACACATTTCCAATATTCCCGGCTTTTCCAGGGCACAGATGCAAATATTCCAGGGCTTTTCAAAAGATTTCAATTTGTATGTTCAAATTCTAGAGCTTTTCAAGAATCTGAGGAATTTAAGAGCTGCACAGAAACGACAATTCATACAAGGGTGATCAACCCTGTTAAGCTGTAAAGGAATGTATTAACTTGGCATCACATAAGACATCCAAGAATTTCTATAGCTATCAGCCTATCTAGCCTATGCAACAGTTAATAAGACGAATGTCAAGAATAAATCTATTTGTTTCGTTTGCCTTTATGTAAAATGGAATGGTAGAAAACTTTGTTGGTCTTCTTCTCATCAATTCATACATCTCCATTTCCCTGTATCAATTACACTAATGCCTTTTGCTTTACAAAATAAATTCTTTCTTATCCAGTTACCTTTTACCATTACAGTGTAGGCACTATGAGGCTGGATTTTTCTAGATCTAGATATTAAGCCAAGCAGGTGATCAACCCACTGTGATTAAAAAAATAAATATCAAAATAAATGAATGAAAAAAACTTCCCTAATCTGCCCTTCTTGATGAAAAGGGCAGACATAATCGTTTGTGATATCCATTCTTTAGTGTCCATCTAAGTGATCGAGGAGAATATACCCTTCTTCTATGTGTTCTGTTGCTTTCCTTCGAGAAGGCAGCTTTATCACTCTTACCATCAGACATACTGTCAATCAACGTATACAGTTTAAAGAATGGCAGCAAATATTGGAGAACAATAATTTTGTGAAAACAAATCTTTTTTTTTTTCAAAGCACTAATTTTTTTAAAATCCCAAATCTCAACTCCCAAACTGGATTAACCCCTGACCCCATACAAAATATATCCATTAAATATTACAAACATAGCTAGGACGTTTTATTATCAAACAGTTGTTGAGGTATCTGTATTCTAAGAAAGCAAACAAGGTATCATGCAAAGAGAATTAAAGAAACCATGCGCTGAATCTTCTTTAAAAACTTTTATGATGATAATGAGAAATGTTGTTCTGTGTGCGAGACATGAGAGGTTTTCGTTTCACCACTATGAATATTAAATTCTATGAAACAGGCAACTGCTGGATGAGTGACAAGAATATTTGTGCTAAAAAAATTGTGTTCTTTGTGTGCTCCTGTGAATTTGAAAACCCCTCCCCACCAAAAAATACTCTTATGGATTGTCGACTGACCAGGTAGATTTAACAAACAGAAAACTTTTATGGTGTCATTCAGAGTCTGGCATAGAACTTATGAAACACAGCAGAACTGAAGATTGGGTACTAAAAACAAATGAATGTTGAAACCCAACATTGTAATAGATAAAAACAATTTGTGATGCGGAATGTTGATCAAAGAGCCACAGCAACTTTCTGACAAGATATTCAAATTATGACACCACGAGGTTGGTTAGTAAGTTGTTCATAATGACACAAAACATTGGCAGACAAGGCTAAAGCCCAGACCTCCACCAGGGCCGGGCTTTGGGTCTAGTCTCTGGTAGTCAGGTTATAGGACCCAAATACAGTTGCGATTTGTCACAGAGGCAGTGGAGCTTTGATTGTCTCAGTCTCAGTGTGTGAGAAGCAGCAGAGTACAGACCCAGTCGGGTGGGATCGACATGATATTTTTCTGTTATCTGTTACCAGCCACCAGAGACCAAAGCCAGAGCCCCCTGCCGGTGGAGGCTGAGCCCATTGCTCTTACCTTCAATTCTCAATACTAGTTGGTTATGGGAAATAAAATTATAACATATCAAAAATCATGGACTGGAACAACCTAGATCATTCCAGATTATATATATTATAATCTAATTTGTCAACAAAGTATACAACTTTTATCATATCGTCTACTTTACACATTCTAAATATTCTATACATATAAATATTTACAATACTTCACAAACAGCTGATCGAGCTCTCAAATCTCAAGTGCATCATTAAATCACTCATATCACATACACAAAAAATAATACAATCAATGTTATAGATCCCTTACAATTTTTTCTCTTTCCACCTTTTCCTTTCTATACTTCTCCCCGATTTCCAGTAGACGTTGATCATGTTCTTTGGCTTTTGTGTAAAGAAGAACCCCGACAGTGACTACAATGGTTCCCAGGCCACTGAGGAAAGTTACTGGATTGCCAAAAAGAAGCACTGACAGCCAAATCAAAAAGGCTCTTTTTACTGTGTTGGCCACACTGGTGGAAGAAAGAACAAGAATAATTATATATCATTATAAAAAGTAATGCTCAGAGTGGTAGAACCTCCCAGTTTATATCAATAGCTGAGGGATTACCCACAAGGGCTACAGTAAAGTGTTTATTCGCCCGTCTTTGATTAATACTGATCAGTGTATTGCTCATCGTGCCAGTAAAGAGTTGTGGACACAGTGGGATGATTGCCTGCTTGTATGAAACTCTCTGATCCAAAGAGTTCCCGGCTCATGTGTTCAGTCGTGTTTGCTGGTCAGGGTGCCTGCATTTATGGCAGGTATCTCGTTTGCCTTTCATGGCTGAACATAGGGCTGGCTCCAACACTGCTCTGTGGTATTAATGGGGCTCGATCAAACAAACAGACAAAAACTTGCAGTTTTAAATTACGAATTGTTACCGGTTCCGAAATGAAGTGTAGTGCGCCATAATAATCATTAATGACACAAGAATAGTTCATCTCCGAAAGGATTTAAACCTGTACAATGGGGGAAAAGCATGTCAAACTCTTTGACCTGGCCGGGATTCAAACCGTAGACCTCTGTGAGCAGGTGCACTACCATGTGCCACAGAGGAGTCTCATTCCATTTCCCGATGATAAAGGTATAAAATGTGGTTTACTCATAAAAGTTTGTCGAAAAGAGCCTCGAGGCTCAAAGAACTGGTAATTAACCATGACAATAAAATGGGTGCTGCTGGAAGTGAGATAAATGAACAAGATGGGTAGGTAATGTATAAACTTCCAAAAGGG
>JARBEQ010306603.1:0-16933 GCA_030265355.1 Tritonia tetraquetra
CTTGTGTGCCTTTCATGGCTGAATATAGGGCTGGCCGTAACACTGCTCTGTGGTATTAATAGGGTTCGATCAAACAAACAAAGTACCAGTTTGCCTTTGAATTTTGAATTGTCCCAAACAGCACAATACCTTTGAGTCAATTTGAACGCAGGTTTCATAAATACCATATTTTATTGTCCTCTTTCAATTTGGTTGGTGAAATACTGGAAGGATTTATTGTTTTCTTATCAACCCTTTCTTATATTTAGTTATAGGAATGTTCTGTATTTATTAAAGATGTCCATGTAATAAATGCAACACAATGGTCTATTCACCAAATATGTTGGGTTTTTTTTCAATTGGTGTGTTTGACTGTGGTCAGAATTTAATTGGTTTGTTCTTTTTTATCCACAGAATGTTGGTGGAAAGGATGGTGAACATCTACCTGGTGCCCTACCAAATGCATGTTGAGGAAAGGATGAAGAAACTGTTACAGTTGTATTCCACCTTGGATGAGCATGCTGTCAAGTAAAGATTAATTTTTTTTCATATCTTTTCGTTTTTTTAAACAAATTATTTCCTTTTGGTGTCAAGCTTTCCTTATGGTCAATTCTATAAAATCCCCCAATTTTTAGATCAAAACTCGGAATTTTTGATATTTTGTTGACACAATTTTATGATTTATCATTCTAGTTTTTAATGTTAATTGTTTTAAAAATGAAATGATCGATTGTAACATTTATATTTTCTCCCTTTCGTTTCTCTTTCCAGGGCTTTTTGTGAAATGTTGAAACACAGAAACAAGTAAGTTATTCTTGTTTCCCCATGCTTTGCTTTATTATTGTGCAGAAGTCGCTTTTTATTTTTGTTATATGTATAAATGTATATAAATTGTTTAAATCTGAATGTTTCAATTTTGTTTGCTTTTCAGCGTTCGTCAAATTGTGGCTCAACTCTTGGATGCCCATGACAGAGCAGGAGAACCAAATCCTCCCGCGATTATGCCAAAGCTGATACAGTTGGGAAGTATGTACACCACTTCATTATATGAGTATTACATAATTATTAATTCATTGTTACAGTGAAATTGATTGAGAGTTGCATTATATTTACCTTTTACCATTTTTTAATGTAATATTATATGAAGAAATTCAAGAAATTCATGACACTGTCTTTTACTACTCCTTTTTTTAGGAACTCTGCCAGAAAGTTTAAAACCTAACGAATACGTGAAGAAACTCAATCTTATGCTGAAGGATGATACCCGCCTTCGAACGCTTATGAAGACATTGAATGGGCCTTCATGCACATGCAAAAAGGCGGAAGAAACAGTGGTATGTACATTATATTTTGTAGATTGATTTTGATTTATGGCATGCATCATTATATTAATGCTTATGATAACAGTCCTATCCCCTTTGCAGTCCCTGCGGGCTTCCATTGCTTTGCTGACGACATAACAGTTATCTTTGTTGTACTGTCAGATAATTTTTTGTTCACAATAGAAAATATGGTTTCAAAACATTTCGATTCTCTATTATTCAAAATTGTTTTTTCAAACAGTATCTGTGATAGATACATGGGAAACTCAAAACTATCAATATTGGATCGGATAGGTATTGAACATATGTCATGAAAGTGGAGAATTTGGGAGCAAAAACATAATCATGATATTCTACCCTAAGGGTGTGAGCATGTATTTGTTGTGGTCTTTGCCTACAGTCATGTAGTAGCAAAGATTGTCAATGATGAGATAATTGACTATGGCAATTTTACCGAGGTCAGCAGGAGAGTGATGTCCCTTTGTTTGTGTGTATGATTTAAAACACTTTGCTCTTGCCTTCTTTCGAAATATTCTGAAACTGTTGTGATTAGAAGTGAAGCACCTTTGAGTGAAAAAAATCCAGGGGAAATAACTCTTGAATTGTCCTCGCTCGTTATATAGTGAAAAACACTCAGTTGTCTATCTTATTTCTTTATCATCTTTGGTAGTAGTCTTTCCTCTATTGTGTGTTCATATGGGAAAGTGTTGTGTCACTGACATTTTTCAGGTTTAGGTAAATGGGTTCGGGTGTAAGAGTAAGACTTTGCATTTTTGTTATTATGATCCTTTCTCTTTTTTTTTTTCTCCTTTAACAGAAAGAGATACTGAAAAAGATTGGCTCCACATCGGGCACTCCCAACATGTTGTACCAATTGGTGAAGTCATTGCTTGAGCGCATCGCGCCTGTCATGATTGATGAACTGGCCATTGACCACCTAACACTGATTGTGTCCACTTTGGTTACCAGTGGTTTGGAAGATGGCTTTGATGGGATGGACAGATCGGATGTTAAAGGGGTGCAACTTCTCCTGGTAAGTCTTGTCAAATTCCCTCTTCTCTTCCCCTCTTACCTTTAAAAAAAAAAGGACATTATTGAAAAATCTGCTAGTGGTTATTATAACTATTTCTAACTTAGAACGGTTTTGATTGATGTCAATTAGAAAAGATCTTTGACGGTGACAGACTTTTTTACATAGTTTATTAGATATTATATTTTTCATTGAAATAACTTTGTGATCATTAGAATTTTTTTCCAAATATGGAACAAGACAATTGTGGTTGTTTTTTTTACAAGGTTAAAGGTTGACTCATGGAATTGTTACAGAAAATCAATGGAGCGATGTCAATTATATTGTTTGATATATTTTCAGACTCTGTCTTATTACTTCCCTCACAATTTCAAGTCGGTGGAGATTTTTGACAATTTCCTCCTCTTTGTGAACTGCGATGATGATGATATCTGTAAGTACACATCTATGATTCCTTTGTGTTTCAGGACTATAAATCTCTATTATTATTACTACTATTGGATCAGGGGGTGCCTGCTGTGTATAGCTTGCTGATTGTAAATTTTTTCAAATTAGTCCCCATCCCTGTAGTTGGGAAGTGTGATGGCAATTCCTCATTCAATGGATTATCAGAACAAGGGACGTAATTATATGTTATAATGGAGTCCATGGAGTATTTTCCCTTTGTCCCTTTGATTTCTATCTTATTGTGTCCCATTTTTGGCAAGATTGCTTGAAATCATTACTTACGTAGGCCTGTCACTCTGAAAGCATGTCCACAGCGCCTATTCAACAGACTGAGACTTGTTTTAATGATGCTTCAGAACCTAGTTACAATATTTGCAGGAGGTACAGAGAACTAAAGTAAATGATTCAGGAATTTGTGTTTCAGCTTTTTATTCCACTCTAAAATTAGAATCATAATTGTTTAAATATTAGCTTCTCATCCATTTTGACAGGTGTCAGTCTTAGAATGTGGATGAAAACATGTTTTTGATGCGCTTAATTTTGTTATCACTTTTTAAATTTCTATGTCAATATTCCTTCAGGTGATTTGGGCATCCAGATTTTTACAAACACTGGAAAGGATCTTCACATTGATCACACAGAAGTGTACAAGTGAGTTGTATTAAGGTTGGATGGTGATGGGGTTTTTGGGGGGTTTTAGTTAACATTCGCTTTTATTATTATTGCGATAGGCAGACCCTTTTAATGAGATCTAGTTGTTGGGTTTTTGGGGGGTTTTCGTTAACATTCGCTTTTATTATTATTCCGATAGGCAGACCCTTTTAATTAGATCTAGTTGTTGGGTTTTTGGGGCTTTCATTTTCCCTATGTTGTGAAATGAAATGTGGGGATAGACGGTTAAGGGGGTTAAGATACGGCCAAGCGGTGTCAAGTGTCAACTTGTAGGTGTGAAAAAGGGTAGTAGGGTCAGGACGTTGCAAACAGATCTGATCTGTTCGGTGTGAAAAATATTACTTGTAAAGGGCGGGGTAAAGAGAGACCGTACAGAATTGTAGTAATGCTATTCATGATTATTCATTCTTGCGGAGTGTGATTGTGATTCGTCACCATAAAGAGAGAGAGAGAGAGACACTTAGTATCATAAATGTGGCTAGTGGTACAGCTGTCTAGTAGGGTGTTGTGTTTGCGACATAAAAAGTAAGTACTGAGTCTTGTTACTGGAACTGTAATGCAATTGTTACAAACAAATGAGCCGCTATGCCAGGTATTTAAAACAAATGTCAGTTGACAGGGAGAGTGATCCCACACCCAGGGAAGTATAAACGGAAGACAATATAGCTCCCTGTCAATAGGTGAGAGAGAGCAGGATGTGAGCTAAGATGTATATTCTTTCGTTCTTTATCAATTAACCTTTTAGTACCTTTCGGTGTAAGGTTAAGATGTATATATGATGAATTATTGATTTTTTCAGTTGCATTTATATTATTTGTTTAAAAATGTTGTGGTCTAATTTCAGTGCTTTAATTCCTGTTCTGGTCAAGTTTTGTAAGTTTGGGACACCACGTCAGGCCAAGCATGCCCTGAGGTGCATCAACACCATTTGTATCAATAAAGAACAGGCTGTCACCAGTATTTTTGAAGTAAGCGGCAATTTTTATCAACTATACATTGTAAAACGCATACAGCATGATGAACTTTGTGGATATGAGCTATATAAGTGCTATGTTTTACTCTTGACATATCATGACTACTCTTAATTAGTCTATTGCATTTGAATGATGACAACCTGTAAGAAGAAGAATGACAACGCTTCCAAGAGCTTTAGATGATAGATTGAATTGTTATTTTTATTTTTAAACTTCATTCATTTGTATTTTTGTAGCATATCCAAGGTGCTTTGGACCCAGAGAATCCCAATTACCTCACTGCCATTGTGTGTTTGGGACACATCAACCAGTTCTTCCCTGACCTTTTTACCTCAGAGGTCAAAAGCATCGTGTCTAAAGTGATTGTGAAGGGGCTGCTAATGAAAGACAGGGTGAGTGTTGATAGAATTTCATCTTCTTCATTTTCCAGGGAAATCAGCGAATTTCTTGCCAGCTACAGATTTTCATCCATCAGATGTTAAGACATTTTGTATTGATCATTAATTTTTATTTAATTTTTTTTTTCTCAACCCTTCACCATAACAATACTTTTTCAACAAGTTTAACATCAATCTCTACTCTGTAATGACACTAAGTGTTGATAAGGTCTTCAAATCTTTCAGCTTTTCATAAAGATATATAGAATGACTACAGGGGGCTTGTATGTAATTATTGTAACCAGAGATGGAATGTTCCAAATGAGATAAACTTCATTCTCAGAACAAAAAGATGAAACACAAAATTCCAAGACACGCAGCATTTTCTACCGAAATGAAATTCAATTCTAATGAGCACTCTCCAGAAGTCTCACAAAAAACTCACACAAAATCAGACTGAACTGCCCCCTACTTTTTGAATGAAATTCAAATGTTCCTTTACAAAAGGAGGTTGAAAAGTGAAGACTGCTCTCATGACAAAAAGGTATTAAACAACTGAGACTCAACTTGGTAGACTTTCAAATTGAGTGAAAATGAAAACCTGAGGCTTTTCCAGAACAACATGTGAAATAGCTGAGACTGGCACTCGGCTAGTTTTTTTTATGACATGAAAAGCAGACCAGAAGCACTTATGGGATTGCTGAAATGCAACACATCAGCTAATCACCGGGTAGTATTCAATCAATGGCTGATAAAAGCTAAGAATATTGAAACACAAAATTCAGAGAAACAAAGCATTTTCTGTAAAATCAGCAATACCGATTTGAAATTAAATACGCAAAGAACTTTCTCAAGCTCAATTGTAAACCACATGCAAAATTTGGTAGCAATCTGTTCAGTGGGGGAAAAATCCCTTTTTTTATAGTTCCAACTTTGACCAGCTCGTAATTATATATAGAGAGATTGGAACATGGAACACTTTTCATTGGAGTGAATAACCTGTATTTTTTATCTGATCACCACTTTCAGACTCATACTGAACCATCGGATGAACCATGGTGCCATGACCACCAGATTTCTGAAGAGACACAAGAAAAGGTAAACTCATTGCACAAATACTTCTTTCTTCTTTTGTGCATTAAATATTTTTTTATTATGAATGTATGATTTAAACTCGATAACCATAACCCCCAGAGTGTAGGATCTGGTTCTTTGTGAAAATGATGAATTCCAGTACCGAAAACAACGCCATTTTCTCAGCTTGTAATTGAGATATCAACATGAAAAAGCAAAACAGGGGTCCCACTGGCGCAGAGGTACGGTTCTTGCCTCTGAAGCGAAAGGTACATTGTTCAATTCCCGGCAGCGTCTGGTATTTTTCTCTGTGAAACTCGGGGAAAACCTATATGCCACTCCCCTGATCCTATTGAGGTAGGTGGGTCCTATCGGAGATGGACGATAAACTCGGAGGTCCTGTGTGCACGCTGTGCGCGTTAAAGAACCTTTGGCCGTTACAACTTGATAAGAGAAGGCCGCCGTCCGGGCAAAATTAATCCCTACCACAAAAAGGTCACAGTGGGTTGATCACCTGCTTGGTTTAATATCTTGATCCAGAGAAATCCAGCCTCATAGCGCTGGCCCTACACTGTAATGGTAAAAGGGAATTGGATAAGAAAGAAAGAATAAAAAGCAAAACAATCAGAAATTATATATTAAGTTGGGGGAAACTGATTTGGTTTTCCTGGGTCCCCTCACATTTTTTCTTTGTACATGCTATTAAGATGTGTCAGTGTCTGTTGAGTCAAATCCTGACTTTGATTTTCTTTCAGGTTCAAGCAATGAAGATGCTGGTGCGTTGGTTGTTGGGACTCAAAAGCAGTTCTGGGACCTCGGCTCAATCAACCTTGCGGCTCCTATATACTGTCATTATTCATGACGGGGATTTGATGGAAAATGGGAAAACCAAGTATGTTTTGTGCAATGATGTGTTTGGTGTTGGAACTGCATGGGGATGTTTATGAGGCTGGTTTTGCCTCTTAAATGCAATTTATTATTGCTTATTAAAGAAAATGGACTACTCGTTATACTTAAAGCACTGATCAATTTGTTCAGGTTCAAACGAGGATAAATGGTTTTCGCTTTGAATCGTATTTGACAAGAATTTGAATTTAATCCAGTTTTTTACGTTCTGTTGGTGGATTGTACGTTTGTAACTGAGTTGATCTGTCTCGGTGTGTATTATCGATAACCAGCCTTCTTTTGATTGGATCAAAATTATCGATTTTAGTGGGGGCTATCGTTGAGCTGGATTTCAGTCATTATTTTTATTTTATTTAGTCAGTAAATCCATTGCAGAATCAAGTAAATAAATGAAATGTACATTCATTTTAGAATGTTGTGAAAGTTTGATCACTTTTACTTTTTGTGAAGAAATCTAATTTTAACAATTTTGTTAGTGTTTATCGTTAGTTGGATGCCTAGCCCCCAAAATTGAATGGCATTTGGCAGCAGTTTTAGGCAAAAGGCCTTGATGCTTTAAGTATATTGGATAGATCTGAGTGAATGATGTATTATTATTTGTTTGATCATATTTCATTCATACCTCAAAGCAATAAATGGCTCAGCACGTTTGTCTTATGTATGTACCAATAGGTTTGCTGTCATTATCTATTCAAAACAACTGTTTTTGCTCTGAAGCAGATTTGATCAGAGTTTCTGGAAGGGTCTTACATTTTTTTTATTCACACCTTTTGTAGAATTAGACAGATGGTGTTCCTTCAGTTTTTATGTCGTCACTACTCTAGCATTCTAGACTTTTCTTGTTCTTCTTCTTCTGCCCTGTCATATGATGTTGGTGATCATTTCTCTATAGTTCTCTTTTGTCCTTCATGCGTTTTTGTATAACATCTTTATTTAAATCATCAAAATAACCTTTAAATGTGAAATTAGAATTGAATTTATTACATGTGCAAGTCTGAAACTTTGCATGATATGATTTATTGTTGTGCACTTTGTTGTTTTTTTTTCTAATGTTTGTTTAATTACTTTGTCTCTTGTCCCAGCAAACCTGAATTAGCTCGACTACGTTTACAAGCTGGTTGCAGTATGCTCAAACTGGCAGAGGAACCGTGCTATGCTGAAATCATCACAAAGGAACAGTTTCAAGCTTTGGCCCTAATGATAAACGTATGTCACTGTTCGATGCTGAGCTCGCATTTGTTTCTTTTGGTTCATCATTTATCTGTTTGGTTTGATTTTCAATGTTTGTAGTGATTATAATAGTATTTACCAGTAACATCATTCGAAGTAAACAATTTGGTGCCACCCTGTCAATACATCAAAGCAGTGTGAAGTTGACCACATTTCTAGATCCAGGTGCCATAAGAATGGGTGATCAGCCCACTATTGATGAAAGTAGTGGCTTTTAGAATTGTTAAAAGCTGAGTTGAAGAAGAAAAAAAGGGTAAGTGTAAAGGCCTTTCACAATAATGACAATCATGGTGGGAAATGTTTCTTTCATGTTTTTTAAAATTATTATCAGATTAAATGAATTTACAATTTCTGCTTTGACATTAAGACACATTTTTTTTGCTGTGCCTTACTAAGTATAATTGTTTTAACAGAAATTCCTAGCCCTGTTTAACTTTACAAACCACCACTTTTTATGGAGTCATGTAGGGTCAGGTCAGCCCAGGGGGTGTGCGGTGGCAGACTGCGTCCTCAGCACATCCACACTGCTGATTATTCTTGTATCCTATTTTTTGTGCAAGATTGTCAGTCATGTTATTATACTTAAATCTCCCTTTTATTGTGTAGGATGTCTGTTTCCAAGTCCGTTTCCGGTTTTCCAATCGTCTCCACAAGAGTTTGATCACGTTAAAGCTCCCTCTGGAATACATTGCCATCATGAGTCTGGGAGCCAACGACCCCATCAAGGAGAGAAGGCAGCAAATCAAACAGTTCCTTACCCTTAACATCAACAAGAGACGCGAATTTATCAAACAGAATCCAAGTGCTAGAGGTAATGTCTCTTGTGCCAGATTTCAGCATATTTTATTTCATTCACACTTTCATTAAAAGAGTAGTATACAGTGTGCACAGCCAAACATGTCAAGATCTCAAACTCGCGACTGAGTGAAAAGGAGATCGACGGAATGCCAGCAGGTCGTGGAAACTGGTGGCGTTTATACTATATTTAGACTTACATGAGTGAATAATGGCTTGTGTTATTCACATAATGTACTTGAATAATAACGTCCATTCTTAAAAGAGTTGCTTTGATCCTTGATTTTAGACATACAAGAGAAATTGTTTATCTGGATGTTCTGAAAAATTTCCTGTTGATACCCATTGTTTATTCAATCCATAGGTCGTATGTTCTATCTCCTGCCTGATTACGTTGTTCCTTACACCATCCATCTCCTGGCCCATGACCCTGACTGCAAATCATATGAAGATTTAGACAGCTTGATGAACTTGAAAGAGTATGTGACTTCAAATCATCGTGAAATTTCTCACAATTTACTCTGTGTGAAAAATAGTCTATTCTTGTATTTTTATTTCTTTTTGTTTTGTTGCCATTGTTGCAATGTCAATGATTACAGTGTCTTTATAATGGGACACTTGCTGACTACCAACGTGTACTCTTTTCCTGCTTGATGATATGATTTTGTTGCTTATAGGCCTGTTGCTGTGTATTGTGATTTTGATAATGAATTGTTGATCAAATTTATTTTGGTGAGTGGAATCCAAGGAATGAGGAATGTCTTGTGTATTTATTCCAGATGTCTGTGGTTTTTACTGGATCCTCTGACCCAACGCCATGAGGATTACAACTATGCATTTCTGCGACGGATGATTGAAAACATCAAACAAACTAAAGATGCTCAGTGTCCTGATGACGAATCGGCCAACAAGGTAGTGTTCTGAATTTTTTTTTTGTGTTTCAGCAAGTCAATAGCTGTTACCAAGATGTACATTTATCATAGGCTATCATCATCATCCAGTGCCAGGTCTGTTGCAGACGTTGGCGATCATGACTTTTCTGTCCTCTGCTCTCTGACGGAAAGGGACGATTCCTGTCTGTGTGTTAGTTTTACTGGACTTCCGATTTATAGCCAATCTTTAATAGGACGTAAGAAAGTTCAAAGAAAAACATCCCCATGCCACTGCCAAGATTCGAACCCAGTACCCTCTGCTCAGGAAGTGAAAGCGTTACCACGAAGCCAACTATAAGTAGTAGAATTAGATGTGCTTATAAATTGATTTGATAATGCCCAGGTGTAGTCGTATGTGACGATGGTGAACAGCGATGATGCTTTCAGGCCTATCGGTTAGGACTATTCAATCGGGGATTTGATGTGATTTGTCATCTTAGTTATGCTGCTCCATTTATTACAGGCTGGGTATAAGCTGTCTTTTTGCTATCTCTAAACCAAGTTGTTTTCTGGTCAAATGATTTTGTTCCGTTGATTTTTTATTTTAACAATTTGATATTCATAATATATTATTTTCATTATGTTTTTCATTAGAAACTGTATGCAGTTTGTGATATTGCTATGGGCCTGTTACATGTGAAGACAGGCAACATCACCCTGAAAGAAATATCCCAGGAACCTATTTTACCTGGCAAACTCTTCACAAATCCTGATAAGGTAATCCAAGTTTATTTGAATGTTGTTGAACACAGGGTTATCAATGAGTTATCTCCCATGTAGCTGGGTTGACTTAGTTACTTATTCATTCAGATTTGCTGTCAATTTCATTTAATTTAAAAAGAGAAAAGAAAAGATTGCAATCAGTTTTTACTTTTTTTTTGGTTTTTTGACTCTTTGCAAATTTCATGGATATGATTTGTCTGATTTTGGGTAAGTGAGGGTTTGGGCTGAAATATGAAAGAATTTGAGCAATAAAATATTTCCTTGTTTCTCATGTTAATCCTTTTATTCTATCTTCTTTACATCTTTGTTTGTTGTTTTGTGGGAGGGAGGGGGACATTTGTTTTGTTAATGCTGTTTTTATTTTTCTTAACACGATGCAATTATTTTATTTCTTTCATGTTGTGTCTTTATTTCAGAATTACTCTAATCAACAAAGTTACCTTCCTAAAGATTTTCCCTTTGATCCAAAAGTAAGTGTCGTGTTAACTCTTGTTTGTGACGATATGTTTTTGTGTTGAGGGGTTGACAGTCCATCAGAGACATTTTACTATTTCCAGTGCTACACTCAGAGAATGTATCATTTTTAGGGTCCTTAGAATCTGATGAACTACTGTTTTGTCATTTAAAAGAAGTCCACACAGTGGGTTGATCACCTGCTTGGCTTAATATCTTGATCCAGAGAAATCCAGACTCATTGTGCTGGCCCTACATTGTAATGGTAAAAGGGAATTGGATAAGAAAGAAAGATGTCCCACACATATTTTTATGAGGCTGATTGTACTGTGTAGTAGGATGTCAGAAATTAGATTGCCTCTAGGTCTGCGTGTGTGTGAATATATTGTTTGATTATGTAAAGCGCCTCTGAGCACCCCTAGTGGATTTCCGGCACTATATTAAATGGAACTATTATTATTATTATTATCATCAAATGTTTATAAAATCAGTAATCGTGTTGCAAATTATTTGATAATCAGTTTGTCTTGCTAAAAAATAGATTTTGAGTTTTCTTCTGAGTACAAAATTTCATTATCTCTTCTTTTTTGAAATTCTGTTTTGTTCATATAGAATTCCTGCTATTGAAGACTCAGTTTTAATTACTTTAATTTTATGTAATAAAACCCTCATAATTCTCTATTTTCCAGAGACGGATTGTTGGCTCATCCAATTATCCTGCGGCTGAGAACAAAAAATCCACCGCTGCGAATAATTCCCCCACAGAGATAGTTGTACTGAGCCATGCTCCTGTCGTGAATCCTTTTCCCTACACGCCATCTTCACAGAAACTTCCTTCTGGGAGAAAGAGGAAAAATCCAGAGTGAGTTACCATCTATGATAATCTGTATTCATGTTTCAAATAATAATGTCATTATTACATATCTGTTCGCGCTATCATCATATGGAGAAGGGTGTGGAATTTTCTAAGGGGGGATAGGTTTAGAATAATACTTTATATTTTTCAGGCAATTGTCTGAATTATTGAAATTAAGATAATATATTGGCAGGTTTGATGGGATGTTAGGCCATTTTGTAATTGCTCTCTTCCAAGGTCAGTGTACTAAGAATAGACCCTTGGTTAGAATTAATGTTAAGTTCAATATTGGGAGAAGATTGATTATTGATGTGCAAATTAAACATGTTATTTTTTGTTTGTCTATTTTTCCCCTGCTATTAGGACAGAGGTGAAGTCGATAGGAGAGTCTTTTGATTCGGGGGACTCCCAGTCACCTAAACAATCAGATCAGGAGGATTCAGGCAAACAGAAGAAACAAACCAAAGGCAAGAAGCAAGTTGCTCCTGTCAAGGCTCCTCCTGCAAAACGTGGGAGGGGAAGGAAGGTGAACTATAAAGAAAAGGAAGATGAAGGAGATGATGAGGAAGAAGAGGAGGAGGCGGAAGAAGAGGAAGAAGAAGAGGCAGTCCCAGTCAAGGCCAAAGAAAAGAAAACTGCTCGTACCCCTAAAGTCCAAACAGAGAAACAGACTAAAAAATCACCAGGTCAGGGGAAAAGGTTAAAACAGACCAAGATTGATGATTTCAGTCCAGAGGCCAAAGGTCGGTCAGCCAAGGAGGGCAAAAAGACACTCACAAATGGGTCAGGGGCCAAGTCAGCTTCTAAAAAGAATGCAAAAAAATCATCATCACATTCATCTCCGCATTCTTCACACACATCTTCTTCATCATCGACGCCGCAGAGAGACAGAAAGAGGGCAGCAGCTGACAGTGACGACTCTGGCTCTGCAGTTGATGGCCTTCCTAGCCCTGCAGTAGTTAGAAGACTCAAGCCTCCTACTCTTCGAGAAGACCTGTAAGTTTGTTTGACAGCCACTTAAAAAGACAAAAAAATCACTGCTACATTGTTTGCCTTAAGTGCTATCCCTGGTACAGTAGTTTCTGCTTAAGTGCCGTAACCGGGCACACAAGCAACATTGCCTTGTAAGGTCCGTGAGACATTTCCTTTTATGAATTATGTCCCTTGATATTTGAAACCCTGAATATGACCCGTGTATATGTGTTATTGGTCAATTTTTGTTTGTTAGTCAAGGGCCATAAAGCTATTCATCGTAACAGGTATGATGTTAACTATCCATTGAACAGATAATAGGACAATAAATGGGTTCAAATAGGCTAAATCTTGATGTTGAAAGACTCGAAAGACCATGACCTGGGCTTAAATTGGACATTTTCCAACATTATTCTGAACAAGTGGATTTCGAATCTTTATCTAGTCTTTTTTATATCAATTTTTTAAAGTATCAGGTGATATTGACTCATCACTTGACAATTCTTGTTCACCATGAGGTTAAAAAATACTTTGCTGTCGAGATGTGAAGTAGAGATTGCTGCCATCGAGATCAGATATTCTGGATACAACTGCACAAAATGTACACCAGGATTCGATTCCCGAAGAAACATCATACTTTTACTGCTGATTTTATTGATGGGAAGAAAAAGCCCTGACAGGTTGTGTTGTGGGTAAAGTTATGACATCATCTGTACATGTAGATGTAGTGATAAAAGTATTAATTGTAAAGTTGCATTCAACCTTGACTCATTCATTTCTCTAAATGCTGTTCTACACAGTAATTAAAACAATATAAGTGAGGAGCTGTCTACACTGTGACAACAGTGTCTGTGTCTTTTCAGCCTTTTCCCTCATTCTATTATTTTTCACTGCACAATTCCAGTCAATGATAAAAATTGAATGGAAAAGGCGCTAAAAAATCAAATGGAAGAGGCGATAATGACTGGGTTGGGGGGTTGTTTTTTTAAAAGAAGTTACGTACATACATTTTTGTTTAAGATTGTCGGGAAGAAGAGGTATTATTATTGTTCTATACTTATTTGGATTTTGGAAAGTGTCATGTTTGACTTACTACATTTATGGTCATATCTTGTCGTTCTTCCCCGACCAGTTCTAAAAGACCCAAGTTTGGTGAAAAAGTATCATCCCCACCTTCATCTCCAGTTGCTCCAAGTCGAGGTTCGAATCCATCCAAGAGGTGAGGATGTGCTTTGGAAGTTAATGCATGAAAATGTTATAAGTGCCTTCCCCATTTGGAGGGGTTGCTTGCACACTCCAATGACCCACAGAGCTATGCTTATTCAACAGGAGACTTAGAGGATTGTAGTTTAAATAAAATTGAACTTTTTAATGTAATTAAAGTAGGGCAAGGCACTTGGTGCTGATGAAATAGTTGTTTTAACCAATGCATGGGTGTCTGTAGGTGGCTTATATTAATTTGCTATGAAAGCTAAAGAAAGTCCGGAACCCGGAATGGGAAGTACTGTGCCCTGCCTGGAGATTCATATGGAATCTTCTAGCAACTTCCTTAACAGGGGTGTCAGAGTTCAGCGGATCTGCTGATTTCCACGGTTAGCAAAAATCTGCGATCGGTTCCACTGCTGGCAAAGAACTATAAGACTTCCACCCGTGATTAGCATAAATAGTCCACAGCGAATTTGCCGCGTGACACGGATCCAAGTTTCTGCCTGCCGTACATACGTACTACACAACCAGACATCTGTGGTCATGATGTACTTCTATCATCATCATGCCCTCGCATGCACATGGCGAGACAGTAAAAGTAAAAATTACCCATTCTGTTTTGAAATTGGACATAAATAAAAAGTGGCCGGTTGGAGGGCGCTGCTGGTAGTGTCTCTTGTTTCTCATTAGTTCAACGTTTTACTATTTGCTACCTAAATGGAGGTCAACGACGTGCTTCTCCAGCAAATGAGAGAGAGAGAGAGAGCGTATGATATTATTTCCTACGCTTATCGACCTCGGAATTTGTAATAAAAATTTTTTTAAAACACTTTTAGTGTCAGGGTCTGTGAAATATTGGGTCCTTAACCATTGTAGGCTGAGGTGCTGGGGATTATCTCAGGTTTCTGTAGCATTAAGTGGAATGGCAACCTTTTGTCACCATCTGGATTGGACGCTCATCTACCGCAAATTATCTTTGCGAAGTATGTAGATAGTATTCTGTGTGTTCCCCGGTGGTTTTCTGCAAAGTTCAGTGGTTTTCAACTTTTCTTACTGACACCCCTGCATAAAACATTGTTAAAACCGATTTTATTATGTAGAAAGACATTGTTTAACTTGAGCCCTGTTTTCTGGTTTATTCTCTCTGAGTGTTCTCCATGGAGATGAAATTATTCTAATGAAATCTAAATCCATCGTGATTTTTTCAAAATTAGGCCGAGAGTTGGGCGAGGGGCAGTCTCGTCTCCAAATGAGGATCTATCTGATAGATCCCAGTCCCCGCCTGAAGAACAGCCAGCCCCAGTAAAGAAAGGACCAGTCGCCCGACCAGAGCCAATCAAGGCTATTCGGACAACCGGGTGAGTTCATTTGGCATAGAATTGTCTCTAGGTTGGCAGACCTGCCGACAAAAATACACTGATACGATTTTGATTTAATTTTCCTCCTTGGGAGTATGATTTTTGTGTCGGGTCGATCGTTTCGAATGATAAGTATCTTATTGTCTGTGAAATAACAAATTGATCAGATGTATTGGAGCTCTTTTTATGGGTAAAGATAGAAAGGAACAGTGTATTATTAATCTACGCCTGCATACTGTAGTATAGTTGTATCGATGCTTGAGATGTTTACAATACCATTTTTGTTCAGCAACTGATATCTTTTAAACTGTATTTGATTTGTATTCTATGAGTTCGATACTATTAAAAAGAATCCAACTAATTCAATGAGAGTTCGCTCGATATCTAATCTCCGTTGCTTGTTTACGTTAACTTTATTTAGTGCCAAGATCGCGATCAGCTTTTGAATTTGAAAAGTAGTGTTTTGATATGAATCTATTCATTTAGCCACTGTTGGAGGCAATGATTTTAAAATATGGGGCTTTGGTTTGTAGTTTACCGTTACAAACATTGACTCGCTACATTCTAATCTAGACGGAGGTTTACTCTTGTTTTCTCGTTACCGATCTGTTTCCTCTGATCACTGATAAGAGGAAAATCTGAGAGTTTTATTTAGAAATCGTCTTTATTATCTTATTACTTGTGGTAAACCAGTATGTGTGGGATCTTTGAACAGGGGTGAATGAACTTGATCCTTAGTAGAAACAATGTAATTTACCCACTTAGCTCACAGTAGGACAGTGAAAGTTTAAAAAACAAGCAAAACCAAGCCATTTTAAACTTTAATCTCAGCCATTTGGAGTGTGGTTATGACTTTTAATTTTTAAATGCTGTTGGATTTTTAGGGTTTACTGATTGATGTGGGAATGAAAATGAATTACATTTAATACATGAAACTTTCCTGAAGAAAATGCTCTTTTTAGCATGAAAATACTCTTTTTGAGCTCATGAAATTTTAGGCCTATGTGTATATGTACCGTATATATAGTATTTAATGCCATGAAACTTGTGTAAATGAACATTTTGCTCGTCGTATGCGCCAGCGAGTTTACACAGAAAATAATAGTTTTGGGCTGATGGAATACTAGTTTCAGTCTTTGAGGGTTGGCAGGCCTGGGTTGGAGAATGTTATCATTCATAAAACCTGCTGACCTCTTCAGTGGTTCCAATTGATCATGTTGATCACAGCTACCGTGAATACCATCAAGACTAAAAAATTGAGATCTACTTACTCTGCTTATGCAATGTCTGTATATTATTTAACCTTTACCGCTACTCGTGAGGAAAAAATACCCCCACCCGGTTACATATTTACTTGCTGTGTCTTTAAAATGAATAGATTTCCCCTAAAAACTCGACCTATGCTTCATTCATTCATTTTTCTTCTTGTAATGTTTTGTTTTTTGTTTTTTTTATCAATTGTCATTTTGTTTTTGTTTTTTTCCTATCCCCGTGAACTTTGTTTTGCTAGCCTTTAAAACTTACATAGTAGAGAATATCAGGAAAACTTACATAGTAGAGAATATCAGGAAAACTTACATAGTAGAGAATATCAGGAAAAATTACATAGTAGAGAATATCAGGAAAA
>JARBEQ010306714.1:2740-16930 GCA_030265355.1 Tritonia tetraquetra
TTTACTGTAAGTACTTGATTTATTTGTAATTTACTGTAAGTACTTGATTTATTTGTAATTTACTGTAAGTACTTGATTTATTTGTAATTTACTGTAAGTACTTGATCTTTGTAATTTTTGTTTTATTATTTGTCCATAGATGTAACGCTAGTATTTTCAGCCTTATCATTTTGAAGACATTTACTTACACATTCTCTCTTAGTGAAAAACAGGAAAAAAAAACAATATCCCGTTAAAACGCTTATACATATATATATATATATGTGTGTGTGTGGTGGCATGACAAAAACTCAACAAGTGACCAACATTGATATTGTTTTTTCCCTTGCATGTCACAGACTTGCTGTTTATTCAGGTTTTATCCGTATCATATGGATTGTTTCCAAAAAGTTACCGTCCTTCTGATTCTCCGATACAGATTTTCACAGAAATGTGAAATCATCTACCATTTTGCACTGTTCGGTATTCTTTTGGCGTGTAATATTTTCAGATGTTATGATTCTACTTTTGGCATACAGTGGATTAGCAGGGCTGTTGAGTGTGCAGTATGGGGGTGAATAAATCAGATGTACACAACATCTGGGTCATTTGTATTCATGCGTACTGGTTCTCACGCTGTAGCCCAATGAATAAGCTTCAAAATGATATGGGATAGTATGTTGTGGCAACCCAAATATTTCATGTCACCCCGACTGTCAAGCATGGCCAACCACAGGATTGGAAATCTTCTGGATCAAAGAATTTCAGACAAGCAGGTGATCAACCCGCTGTGTCTTAAACTCGTTATTGACACCATGAGCAATACACTGCGTTAATCATAAGCAAGGTCAATAAACAAATTAACGTAACCCTTGTGGTCACCTCCTCAGCTTTGTAACAACTGGGAGAATTTGCCACTTTGGGCGTATGTATGAAAACTCACATCTTTAAACCCTTTTTTTTCTCCACGATGTTTTGCAGGTGATATTTCTCATTGGAAACAAATGTGATCTGGATGCCCAAAGAGATGTAACTTATGAAGAGGCCAAGCAATTTGCTGAAGAGAATGGTCAGTTCCTCATCATCTCATTTTATACTGGCATTTATTATTGTTATTAACCGTAAACCAACAACTTTAAACTTTATTAACTCTTATGTTGCACAGCTCTGAGCCCTTACTGCACAGCCTTTGGCACAGAAAAGTGAACCAGTGTTGAAAACAAATTTCTTATCTCCTTTACTAGAAGAGATAACAACATGAAACTTTCAGAGCTAGTTTATGAATGATGGAGAAATTTGCCAAAATGTAAGCTTAATGAACATTACCCACCTAAATGGTAGGAAATATTAGGTAAACCAGGGTTCTCACCCAGATCGGAAAATGTGAAAAAGTGGTCTTGAGAATGATAATTGTAATTGATAAAGGTCTTGATTTTTTTTTTTTAGTAAAATAGATTCTTGAAGCAAAATACATGGGTTTTGACTTATTTTCCCTTGTTGGGAGTACGATTTTCGTGTTCAGATGTTCAGCAGAGATAATTTACCGGGTGTGTTGGAACTCTTTTATCAACAGTGAAAAGAAATGCTATATTATTATTTATTGACACATGTATACTGTAGTATAATAGTTGTATCGATGCTCTGATGATTTACAATTCCATTTTTTATTTATCAACCGCTACTATCTGATTCTTTATTCTATTTACTTTGTATTCTGTGAGTTGGATACAAGAATCAGAAGTAATTCATGGATCAAACCATTTGTCTGTCAAAACAATTCACGGGATATATTTTATAGTGGGCTAATTGAATTAGTCACTATAATTTCATGTCATATTATGATAATAAACCTTACACCGAAAGGTACTAAAAGGTTATTGATAAAGAAAGAAAGATTATGATAATGATTTAATACAATATGAAATCGCCATGGTACTTAAGATTCGTGGAAAATTCATGCATTAAGTTGGTCCTGAATTTTTCCATGAATTTTGTGGTGGGAAACCTGGTAAACGGTGTTCACAACTAGAACAAGTGATCTAAATCTCACTTAGAGAGAGAGAGTTGAAATGTTCACATCTAAACAGCCATGTGACTGTGAGAATGAGTAAAGTAAAGGCCCAAGTGAGATCACTTTGTGAAATAATATTGCTTCATACCATTAAAAACTCATTTTGTTTTTCTGTGCAGGTTAGTCAGCGACTATAGTCGTCCTTGGCAAAGGCTGTTCAATTATTTTGTACGACTTTGGTTGTCGGTGACAACGTAAGGGTTAAATACATATGTGGTGATTATTTTCAAAATAAAGAATAATATGATGCAAGGGTCTAAATTTTTCACGGATTCACGTAATTCCGTGGTTCCAGCTGTTTCGCTGGTTCTCCAACAATTACGTACAGAATGCAGAGATGTGTCACAACACATGTAATTTAAGTTCTTCATTCAGCAAGGCTCAGATCAGGTCATAATTATTTATAAGTATTTATAATGATGATTGCCGCACCCATTGTGAGAAAATAACAGAGAGAGGGTTGACAACATTCATTGTCGCACATGGTGTGGGAAGCACGCTAGCTACCGATGAGCCATGCCGCAGTATGTGAGTTTGTTTGATCAAACCCCATTAATAACGCAGGGCAGTGTTGGGGCCAGCCCTGTGTTCAATCATGAAAGGCACACAAGATACCTGCCTTAATTGCAGATACCCCGACCACCAAACATGACTGAACACAGAGCCGGAAATTCTATATATCAATGAATTTCAGACAATCAACCACATTTTCTACAGCTCTTTACTGGCACCATGAGCAGTATTAATCAAAGACAGGCCAATAAACAAATTACTGTAGCCCTTGAGGGTATCCCCTCAGCAACTGATAAAAACAAGAGATTCTACCATGTTGGGCATGTGATGTTATATTATGTGTATCTGTCTTTTGTATTATGCTAAAATATGCTAATTTTTGTCTTTATAGGTTTGATGTTCTTGGAATGTAGTGCCAAGACGTAAGTTGCTGATCATTTTTTTGATTTTAGAAATTTAAATTATTCTCTTTATTTGTAGATTTTATTCCCATATAGTATGTGGCACATAACCATGGGGTGGTCCAAAGGGCACTGATTGGGGAATTAAAAAATGAGCCAAAAAAGTTTTGTTGGTATACTGTAATTGGCTTTTTTCCCATTGTAATTTGATTAAATTGTAAGCTGTAGAGATGATCTGAGTCATTCGAATGGGAAGAACCTGGACTTGAACACAGTTCACGTATTTGAAAATAGGCAGGCGGGTGCTGAAATAACCTACCTGTGTCGATAGAGCCCTAAAACAGCAACAAGCAAAACAGGCAAGTGTACCTTTGGTACCACCAATTCATGGCAATGAGTGCAAGAAAAGTTGGTCCTTGTGTCCTTGATGATGTAGGACATAGGTGTCTGTTATGATATTGTACATAAAAGTCTCATATGATGGAGTTTACTAGTGATCATAATTTTCCTCGGATCCGAGGAAATCCGGGATTTTTACCCCTCCTCGCATTTTTCCTCCTTGTGTTGTATTTCCTTGTTGCCGTAAATAGCGTATCGCGATCGCTATCGCGGGGCGACAACAGTCCCGATGAAATTTCCTCCGTTTTGACTTTTCCTCACTATGATCACTGGTTTACTATTGAGCAATTCTAATTCAGTGTCATTAAAAAAAAAATGGACTCCTCTGTTGGTAGTACACTCACCCATTGAACATGTTTACCATTCCTGTCCCAGCCAAGTGAAAAGGCATTATGGGTCCAGGTCCTGTTGGAGGAGGTCCTGCCTCTGAAATGACCTATAAATGACTTGAGGAGCATAAAGTATTTGTTTTGTTTGTTGTATAACAGATTTACATCATTCACAACATTTGTTTCTATGTTTTATTAAGATATAATATGGGTATTTGTCTTCTACTCTGCCACGCATTTATGGAGGAAAACAAACCTTTTGTCGCTGCTTTATGCTCTCCTTGTTTCCGATGATTCTATCTATGCCACACGTCTCATTCTGAAACAATGTGGCTAAGTGACGGAATGGTATCTCACTCATTGCTGGATGCAGAGATCCTATTTTCGAACGCCATATTTATTCAATTTTGAATTTTGGCGGAGTCGTTTTTCCTCTGGAACTTTCAGGATTTTTTAATCCCTCTTGGGAAAATTCAAGAAAAGACTATTTTATTGGAAACCAACAATTAAACTGTACTTTATGATGTTGACCTTTTAATTGTTACAAAGAGAATGTTGTAATTGTTGTAATTTAAAACTCGGCTATATTTGAATAAAGGAGAGGCCCTATTGTTTTATCCTGGGTCTTCAACCACAGCTCCTTAAGTGTTTCATTAAGACCACCACCCAACAACCAATTAGTGACGACAGAAGATTACAAAGGAAGAGTTTGAATATAGTGTTAACCATGCTTTTATTTTCATAATCTCTCTGGGATCGACAAGTAGATTAAAGCAGTATTGTGTCCATAAATCTTTGAAGATATTTTGGACAGTGTTAATCATTAAAAGGCCAATTTGTAGCTGTTACCCTAGTTCAGTATAATGTTGACTATTTGTTTTTCAATTTCCTGAGTTCATTTTTTTTTCCTTCTTCTCCAGAGGTGAGAATGTGGAGGATGCATTTTTAGACACTGCCAAGAAAATATACCAGAACATCCAAGACGGAAGGTAAGTGTCTGAAATTTGTATATACGTATATTGTTTCGTTTTGTTATCTGTAGCGCATATTACCGCTGAGCAGTGACGGCACCCAGCTCCATGTCCAGCATTGCTGAGCACCGAGCTAGAAAACTTGGGATCAGGTAGAAAAGGCAAGCAGGTGATCATCCCACTGTGCCCGTACCTTGAATGGCACAACGAGTGTCACATTGTTGACACTATTTACTGTTGACATGATGGTAAACCCATAAGCTATAAGAAAACAGCAGATTTCGCCACATACAGTGAATTTGTATAGTGTGTGCTTTTACTATAATTTTTGTTTCTCTTTCTTTCATAATTCGAATATGTCTTCTTTCTTTTCCCTTGAGACCATTGTTATATTATTATCGTATTGATCGATTCTCACAGTGGGCTCATCCCCTGCTTGTCTGAAATTCTTCGATCCATAGAATTTCCTGCTCTGTGTTCGCCTGTTCAGTCATATTTGGTGTTCGGGGTACCTGCATTTATGGCAGGTATCTTGTGTGCCTTTCATGGCTGAACATAGGGCTGGCCCTAACACTGCTCTGCGGTATTAATAGGGTTCGATCAAACAAACAAAAGAAAAACATTTGAAAATTAAATTATATAATATAGTTAAAAGGCCTATGCCTAATTAGGGTCATCACTGGTAAGAGAGCGTAAGCCATTGGTGATGCTTCCAAATCCAAATCCGTTCTCCGATAGTCTTTCTCTACATTTCCCAGCTGAATTCCTGGTCCTTCAGCTCTGCAGCATAATCGTCAGCTCGTTCTAAACCATCCTCTTCAGAGCTTAACTTGTGATGTTTAAGGTTTAATTTCCTTTGCACGTCGACATATTTATTGTCACCATAAGTTCTTGTTAACCTTACACCGAAAGGTACTAAAAGGGTATTGCATTTGTTATCATTGGATGATGCCAACTCCCAGTTCTCATATTGCTAAGGGGTGACCACAAGGGCTACATTAATTTGTTTATTGGCTTTGCTTATGATTGATACTGCTCAGGGTATTACTCATGGCGTCAATAAACAGTTGTGGACACAGTGGGCTGATCACCTGCTTGTCTGAAATTCTTTTAATTGGGTATGTTTGCCTTTCATGACTGAAACAATGCTCAATAGTATTAATGGGATTTGATCAAACAAACGAGGATGATGGACGTCATTCTATATCATTGACACGGGTTGATCACCTGCTTGGATTAACATCTTGATCCACAGAAATCCAGTACTCATAGTGCTGGCCCTACACTCTAATGGTAAAAAGAGAACTGGATAAGAAAGAAGATTGACATGTTTTTAAAATTTGTCCTGTTGTATTTTATCTTGTACAGCCTGGACCTGAATGCTGCTGAGTCTGGGGTCCAGCATAAACCTGCAACACCCCGAAACCCCATCAATACGGATCAACCCCCCAACAAAGAAGGCTGTGCTTGCTAGTGACGTGTGGAATGAGTGTTTTGTCTATTGTTAGATATAAAATATCATACGGTCGTTGCCAGAACATTTTGTTATTTCTTTTTTTTTTTCTTCTTTTTTAAAAACATTTTTTCTTTAATCACCATTGATATTTGCCATATGAAGTAAAATCAACCTGTAAAAATTCCTTAGCTGATTGATGATTGATAATCTTTATTAATTTGGGGTTGACTTTTATTTTGCTTGGTATAATCTCTGAAGCTGTGTCGAATTTGGCTGTTACAACGATGATATGATCAATTTAGAAGCAAGATTAAGTTGGGTTGTTCTGTTCATTTGAAAAGTATTTTGGTCAGGATTTGCTTAGTGAAATATTTAACGTCATGAAAACATAGTTTTCTTCTCCCTTTCCCCTGTTTATAATTCTCGAGCATTATGAATTATTGTCGTAGCATTGTTTTTCATATAGGACTGCTATGGTGTGATGCAAAGGGCGTATAATTGATGAATTGCTAGCTGTCGAACTATCGGCCTTAGGGGTGCTACTTTCCACTTTAAAATATTGCAGAATTTTTGTATCCATAGTTTGAACTAACGTTAAAGAATTCAATTTTATGAAAATAATTAATATTTCCTATTGAAACCTGAGGAAATGTGCAATCAGTTTTATGGACCAGTGTTTCTTCTTTTCACGTCAATGTTTTTGGCGAGCAAAAGATTGCCTGGATGCTAATTGAAAAGCACATGATAGTACCTTTATATTTATCAAACATATCAGTCCCAGACTTCAAATTACAGACTTTTTCAAGGTCTCATACTGTGTTTTAAAAAAAAGAGATTTTTTTCTTTTTCTAAATCCAACAATTGTTGTGGACTCCTTCTTTTGTTGGACATCGTAGTCTCCCACAATCACAGTGTGCTGATCACCTACTTGGCCTAATATCTTGATCCAAAGTAAATATGTGTCATAGAGCGGACCCTACACTGTAATGGTAACAGGGAACTGGATAAGAAAGAAAGAGAGTCTTCCACAAAGCCGTTCGAAAGCCTTGTGGACGATGTGACAAAATAGTCCTTAAATAGTACAGGCCGTTAGTCCAATACCTAATAGCAGTCAAGTCATATCCAGTGGCAAATTAGTCATCTTTTTTAAAGATAGATTTATTCATTTATATTTTTGTTTGTTTATGTTTTTCACATCATTTTATGAAATGACTCATTCATTCATCCTTTTCACCACCCTTCCATCTGTTAAATTTTTACATCTGCAGTTATTATTTATATTATGATAAATCACTTTTTTTTTTCATTGTAATCATTTTGATTTGTTGTTAATTTTATTTGATGATAATTTATATATAATAATAATATCAGATTGAGAGAGTGTGTGTGATCATGGCACAAACCAGGCTTATTTACTAATGTTTTTTCTTTCTTTGTGGTTTTTTTTTTGTTTTTGTTTTTTGTTCACCTTTCATGTGATGAGTGATTTTGGTAAATCAATTAAAAAGGCTGTTTTAAGATTATTATTTTGTGTGTGCTGTGTGTGTGTTTGGTAGATAGAGATGTGTATGCATGTAGAAATATGGTTGGGTTGAATGTATATTTGAGAGGATTGTTCTGAATGAGAGAGAGAGAGAAAGAGAACCAAAATTCCTTCCCATTAGCCATCATGTCTTTAAAAATGTGTAGCATAATGTAGAATGAATGGTTTTAGTTTTTCGCATCATTGATTGATATAACAAAAAAAATCGTGAATTCATTTTTATTTTAATTCATTTTAGTTCCACTCATGTTATTTTTTTTTTAGATTTTTTTTTTTTTAATACATCTCTAAAGTGGATAATATTTTATTGGCTAATTTATTTGTTTTTAATATCTTTGTGTATATACTTAACATATATATGTATGTCGGTGTAATGAATACCTTTCAGATTATTTATTGAAACCAAGATCAATATAGAACAATAATTACCTACATCATCATTTGTTTGTTTATAGTTCACTGTTTATTTGGGGAAAATACATTTTAATAAATTTATCTCTTAAATTTGTATCATTGCGCTTATTCAGAAATGAGTTTTATAATTTTTTGTCTGGTGTCGCACATTTTTCTTTTTATTCTATTAAATCAAACAGGTGTACAAAGAGATGTAATCTTAAATCACTTTGTGGCTTCTCGTTTATGCAGAGATATACATATTAGGTTACTGTATGGTTTGTTTAAACTCTTTTTTTAAATAGACTTTTGGTTCAAACAGGGTTAGTTACCAGCGTTTAAATTTGATGTTGGATATAAACAAAATTGATTTGATACTGTAGACCAGATGTAATGGATGCATCATACATTGTGTCTAAAGAGAGAAATCAACCCATTTTGGCTTTGTCGTCAGCAAACGTCAAATTTTGTAATTAATGAGGCTTCTGGTATTTTGGAAATTGAAGATGGACATGTCAATCTTGTGATGTCTAAGTCTAACTCCACATTATAATTTTATTATGGAATTTTCTTTTTTAAACAAAATTCTTGCATTGTTCTCTCTATTATCTGTCAGTTCTGCTCAATTTAGTGACATGAATTTTTCTACGTTTTTAATTATTACATCTCCCATTATCGTTATTGACGGGTGCTGATGTGACCCAATTGCAATGGAAACAGCCTACAAATGAATAACATAAATCACTCTTGTTGTGATGAAGTCAGTTTTGCCAAAGGAAGAATAAGTATGCCGTCTTTTACATTTTCATCTATTTCTTGTTCTCCCTGTATGTTTGCTTTATTTACTACGCTGTCAGGTATTGTCACTGGGGGTGTCCTTAGCTCAGTGGTTAACTCACTCGACTTTGGACACAGAGGATTGGGGTCGAGTCTCGCTTTGTGTGAGTTTTTCAAGGCTTTTGCCCTGGAGATTCACAGGGAAATCTTCTCAAATTCTGTTGAACTGCCTTTGATATGACCTTTAGAGTGTTGAATAGAGCATAAAACGTCACTGTCACAAGACGTAAATTGTGTTGAAAGTGTCCTGGACTAAATGGCGCCTGTTATCAATTTGAACCGGTCCTTCTTCCCACTTTTTTGGTGACATTATTTTTTTTGTGAGAATAATTCTGTACAAAGAAAAGGTGAGATGGGTTTGTGTTGAAAGGGATTATTCTAAGAAGCTCTTTTGTCGAAGAAAACTTTTTTTTTGCCTCTCGACAGTGCTTTTACTTTTAGAAAACCATGTAATATGCGTGGCAGGGGATAGAGACCATATTTAGGAATTTATGATTTGGACAATCTGTGAATAATGAGAAGTAATAAAAAAAAAATTGTTGTTAGACGAGACGGTGATGGTTTTCCGTACTCCAAGGAATGTGTTCTGGGTTGTACCGTATCATCTTGAATGAAAGCATGGAGTGTGAGTCTTACACCCGTGTGTATTGATATTTGTATTTTAATCTTTTAACACTTTGGTTGCCAGTTGTTTCCCTTGGTTGGCACTACTTTGGGGGGGGGGGGAATTGCTTACAATATATGCATGTTTCAGGAAATAAGAAACTTAGTGCATGTTAAAAATTGCTAGTCTAAATATTTGGAGGAGGCACAGAGCACTAGATAGTCAATGAATCCATTTGTTAGTAGTGATTTGAAGTGTTTGCTTCTTCATGCAGTTTCATAAAAGTATTTATCTTTTTTTAAAAAAAGTTTCTCAAACTTTGTTCTTGATTAAAATAGGCAATTGATAATCGAAGTGACTTCATTCCAGAAACGGTAAAGACTTTCATCTTTAGGAATGTAGCAACCAGCTGCAATATGGCTAATTCCACCTTTGGTGACAAAAATGGATGTAATGGATGTTTGTGATGTGAATTTGTGTGCATGTTTTTATTGTTGCGTACTTGGTGAAAGAAAGAGTCGTGTCTTTTTCATTATTAATCAATTTATCCATTGCAAACAAAAGAAACTTAACTCCATTCCAACTTATTTTCTTTATGAAGCAATTTTAGGGAAAAGTAAACATGCCGTTGTTGGTTAGGGTTGGGGTTTTTTTTTTTTGGATACTCTTTCGTGTATTTGTGTTCTCTTCAATTTGTTGCTTGTTTTGTTTTTTTGTCAATGATAAAAGGGCACAGAGGCAATATTTATCAAAGAATTTTGCTGTTGTGATGCTTTTCATGTGAAATATTGGGCGATCCAAACCATTCAAATTGATGTACAAGGTCGTATTGTCTGTGTTTGGCGGTTGAATAACTGGCTTAGGAACTTTCTCAGGAGATCATCTCATCTTTTTAACAATCATTTTTTTTTTTTTAATTGTATATCAGATTATACTCTTGAAAAAAAAAAAAAATGTTTACCTATATTTCTTATCTATCGTTACAAAAGACCTAGAACTTGTACTGTTTTGGTTAGAGTCTGTTTACATTTGTTTATTGATTGTTCGTTTTTTTTTGTCTTATGACATGTAGGGACCAAACTTAAACTTAAATCTCTTTCTCTGATGATTTTTTTTTATGATACACAGTTTGAAAGGATTATGTACCATGTTATTCCACATTTAGCAAAAACAGCTTTGATGTTTTCGTTGCTGTGATATAATACACGATTTTAGTGTTGGCTGATCTCCTGTATAGATAGGATAGGTACACCTTTGATGAACAGAATTCCATCACTGTGGTCAGCCCCAGTTTTTCTTTCCTTTAGAATTCAATGACTGTATTCATTTTAGCATATTATGGTTGTTAATGCTCCCGTGTTTGTTGTCATTTAGGTCTTGACAGGGAAGCTAAGGTAACCAAACTTTTTTGGGTCTGATTTCAGTGAATAGAAATGCTCTTCTTATCAAACTTTCATTACCGTTAGGAAGGAGTGATAACAATGTAAATATATTGGGCCATTAAATGTCCTTTTTCTTGTTGGGAAGAATGACAGTATGTTATGTGGGTTCCCAGTGGCGCAGAGGTACGGTTCTTGCTCCTGAAGAGAAAGGTAGGCCTACATGGTTCAATTCCCGGCAGCGTCAGGTATTTTTCTCCGTGAAACTCTGAAAAGCTATATGCCACTCCCCTGATCCTATTCAGGTAGATGGGATCAAGAACCTAGTCCTATCGGAGACGGATGATAAACTCGGAGGTCCCGTGTGCACGTTCCGCATGTTAAAGAACCCTTGGCAGTTTTTTAAAAATCGATAAGAGTAGGCCGCAAGGTCACTGTCCGAGCAAAATGAATTCCTACCACAATGGTCACAGTGGGTTGAACACCTGCTTGGCTTAATATCTTGTTCCAGAGAAATCTAGCCTCATAGTGCTGGCCCTACACTGTAATGGTAAAAGGGAATTGGATAAGAAAGAAAGAACTATGTTATGCTAAGACTAAGATTGCTGTCCAAACCACTGTATTAAGCAGATAAAATGAATGATTGATAATGTTATCAAGATATCCTATCTTCATTGATCAGTTACCTGATGAAAGGTGTGGAAAGTCTTCTTATAAAGTGTTATTGATAAAGGTAATAATCAGCACTTATCAAAAGGGTACACAATCAGTGCTCTGTCATTTTAAATTATCAATAGCGGGTTGAGGGCTGCATTCTTTTGCTCAGTCACTCCTTGTCTGAATGTGGGGGTCTGTGGTTCGAATCCTGCCTCATGATTTTTTAAATATGGATCTTTCAGTTTCCAAGGCATTTGAGTGGAGATTATTGTGGATTGTGTTCTTTGGGCTTTTTTGATAAGTCACTCTGGATGCAGAGATCCACGGTTCAAATTCTGCTTCTGCAGACATTTTCCTCTGGACCTTCCACAGAGTACAAGGTTCTCGTCTGGATATTCATTTACAATCTTGTTGAACTACCTTTGATAAAAAAAAAATTAACAAGAGACCCAAGATACGCATGATCTAGCAACCAGCTACATGCGCGATAAACATCTTTCGAGATGGCGTTGAATGATACACACAATGGTGCTGAAAAGTTCAGACAATTTTGGAAATTGTCATGTACAGGTCTGATCTTGGCTTGTTTGATATAAATTTTGTGTTGAAAAGAATGCAAGGCTAACGAGAACTGAGTCCACCTGTGATGTCCCCCGTGTATTGAAAAGGACATCATTTATGAGTAAAACAGACAATGTAAAAAACTTTTTGAAAAGAGGTGATCAGTCAATACACATAATATAATATAGGTAGCGAGGACTACAGACTACAATCAGTGGCACGGTACAATTGTTAGCATGATATATTGAAAGTGTCAGGGGTAGTAGTTGGTAGCCCTTACTCCGAAAGGTACTCAAGGTAATTGAAAAAGAAAAGAAAAAAAAGAAAGGGGGAGTTAGTACAAATCCTCAAACCTATGAGATTGTTTCAAGTTATCATGCTACGAGATTGTTTCAAGTCATCATGCCATTACTGTGTTTGTTGAAACGTCTTGTATTTCTATTGCTATTATTATTATAAATTAATTTTTTTTCCATTTTGTTTGTGAGCAATGACATTATGTAACCACTCTATATATATGTTATCATGTATACGGTGTGTTATCATTCATATATATAATAATAATATGTCATACAAGTAATAAGTAATAAAACCTGCTTCTTGCAGCTAATGTGATAAGATAAGCAAATTCTTTGATGTCAGCTCTACTACTTCTGTCTGGTTTTTTCCTTCCTTGTGTGTTAGACCAAAGCCCTGTTGGTGGAAAGAATTATTTAATAAATGCTTTCAGTATTTTGTCTTCTTCTCATGGAAATAAATGATATTGTCATGCTACTCTGTGTGTTTGAACCTTGAAATGTGTAGAATTTTTATTTGACATATTTTAAAGACCGAACTAAAATATTGATGGCTACCTGCATTGGAAGTTGTTTAAAAAAAAACTATAAACTACACCCATTGTTATAGATTACATTGTTCATGATATTTTTTGTTTGTTTTTAAATATTGAAATTATTATCATATTTGTTTTTGTTTTTTAAGATTATTATTACTACGTTGAAAACTTTGTTGTCACCAAGAGTAGCACACCTCTTTAGATTTTCTTTTCAGTTATTCGCCATCAAAACACACGACTTTTCTTAATAGAGGAAGCGAACATGAGTCTCTATAGAAAATAAAGACTGTTTTGATTTCCCCAAGTTTTCCTTGTGTGGAGTATTAGTAGTATTACCTGTTAATTAACATCATATCGTCGCTGGAGTATTAGTAGTATTACCTGTTAATTAACATCATATCGTCGCTGGAGTATTAGTAGTATTACCTGTTAATTAACATCATATCGTCGCTGGAGTACTACCTGTTAATTAACATCATATCGTCGCTGTGCTGCCGTCCTCTGACAAAACACATTTTTTTCATTTTGGCGGGAATATTTTTTTTCCAGCAATCGATGCATTAACTCTTTCTGGACATATATGGTTTGCGCGTTTAGACGTAGGCAATTTTCAACCCAATTTGACACGGGAATACTAAAAGCGTTATAATAAAAATCATAATGAAGCTAGACCGACACATCGTACATCAAATTGGTCAGCATTAAATGGAAAACACCAGGAAAGTAATTAAAAAAGAAAAAGAGGAAATGAGAAAATGAAGATAAAAGTTATGAGTATGAGTATGAGACAAGACGCACCCACATAGTGGCGATACGTCCGGAAAGAGTTAAGTTCATTTATATAGTGTGACGAAATGTCTGAAAGTTAAATAGTTTTTAATTATTAAATCTGACAAAACATGAAAAAAATGTGTTTTGTCAGAGGATGCCCAGAAAAACCGGTCCAACTATCACACGCTTTTTCCGTCCGTCGTGCTCGGACAAAACACATTTTTTTGTTATCCGCGAACAGAAAAAAAAGTGTTTTGTCAGAGGACGACGAGAAAAATGGATTCAGCTTTGTTTTTTTTTCGCCGTCCTCTGACAAAACCCATTTTTTCTTCTCAATCATTTATTTACCAAACTTTTGAAATAATTTTTATTGACAAAATTTGTACAATTATATATAGGGTCTAATCATTTTATGAAGAAAAAAATAAATTTCAAGGAGTTGGTAAGATTTTACAAGCAAAAAAACTAAAACGCGATTATCTCGAAACAGA
>JARBEQ010306824.1:0-16927 GCA_030265355.1 Tritonia tetraquetra
ATTACAGTGTAGGGCCAGCACTATGAGTCTGGATTTCTCTGGATCAAGATATTAAGCTAAGCAGGTGATCAACCCACTGTGAGGGACACCCCCTTTGAGATACCTAATTAGGTAGGAGAAACTCACCTTGTTCCAACTTATCCACTTGTACATCCATCTCCCTGCTTGGAGCCCGAGCCAGTACCCGACCCACTTCTTGAGCCTCGGAGTGCACACTGTCCAGTGTCGGTGAGGACGACTTAGCCATCGGTGTCATAGGGTTGGATTTCAAACCTGTTTAACGTAAATGTTTTCAAATCTTAATTGTTTTGTTTTGTTATCCATACCGCATAATTCCCCAAAGGAGTGCTGCGGCCAGCTCCATGTCCAGCATTGCTGAACACAGCGCTGGAAAAACTCTGAATCAGGTAGATAAGGCATGCAGGTGATCAGCCCACTGTGCCTCAAACCTTGAATAGCACAATGAGCATCACATTTTCAGGTGTTGCCTAAGTTTTAATTATTTACTGTTGCCTTGGTGGTAAACCCCATCAGTTATAGGAAAAGTGAGCAGATTTTGCCACACAAGGCCAAATCTTAATTCTACTCAATATTGTAAGAAATAGTACATACAGTATACACAAAAATCAGTTTGAAGGGTTTATTAAGCAGACACTTAAAATGCATGAGTGCCAGGGGACAGCACACTTAAAGGCCTGAAAAGCCTGAAGCTCAACTTGACCGACAACAAAAAACTTGCAAGGTCACAAATGTAACTTAACTAAAACAACCCACGTAAATAAATCTCAATGTTAGACAGGTTTTTAAAGGAAAAGTTGGGAGATGAAAAATCGTGAAGTAAAAAAAAAAAAATGGAAATTCAGATTGAGATGGATGGCTGGCACTCATAAAAATGTATGTATGTTGGCTTTTATGAAACTCTTCGACAAGTTGAGACAAAGAAGGAGGCCCTTCCAGGGGTGAACTGCTATATCATTTTAACGCCCTAAAATTCCAAACAAACTATCATCATTTTTAGATCCCACAAAACTTTCAATCCATGACCTTCAGGAACAGATCCTTTTAGTGTGCCGTTTCCGTTTATAGATTAATGACTATTTGATTTTTCACATTGATAAAAGAGCAAGAGATAATGTATTTCTCTGACACTTCTAAAATCATCTATGATTGAGGCTTTAATACAGATAATTAAATTTGGTTTGAACGCAATTACGTCTTGACCTTTCTCCTTCAAAAATTAACCACATAATAATTTGTTTGCATGATCATGCTTTACAATGCTACAGCCAAAATTTCTCAAAATACGCAAATTAGTGTCAATTGAAATAGAGCAAGTACTTGAGTGTTTCCGCTGGTCCATTTTAAACACTTGATCTATTCCAATTGTTACCATTTCTGGCAAGACGTCGCAGCACAACTCGGCTTATCCTGTGCAATGCAATTCCCAACTAAACACTCAAAATGGCCTTTCGCTCATGAGTTTGAGAGATCTTACCTGAGCTGGCCTCGTGATCTGCTTCCTCCATGGCATTGGCTGGGGGTTCGTCCTTCACAAGCCCCTTGCCAGTTTCATCAATGCCAATGTTGGGGTGAGACTGTTGGTGAATGAGACCTGGATTTAACTGGGTGGCCTGGAAATTAAAGACAAAGGACAAAAAGAGAATAAAAAAAGAGAAAATGGGGGCGTCTCTACACTAGCAGATAAATGCATAGTTTCCAAGACTCTATCCCAAACATTGACACATAATTTTTACATTAAAAAATCCCATAGGTGCAAGTACTCCAGGTCCAAAAAGTCTGCAAAGCACCAGTGCAAAGTTTGAAAAGGGCTAACCACTGACTATTGACTGATCTAAACACTGCCAGTTCAAATGGACAACAAGTTAACGCCGGCAAGTTCATTTTTGCACCCAAGAAAATCCTAACCTGTGACTAACCCTCACATACTGATCCTAACCTAAGAGATAAAACATGTGCAAAAAAAAAAAAGACTACATGTTAGCAACCTTCTCTACCATCAAGAAACTATTGTTATAATTAGTATCAATAGCCTCTACTGACACGCTAGTTACATGTCATATTCGCCACTCACTGGTGTTTTTTACCCAGTGACTTTTAACAAGTGAATTACCAAATTTGACACTAAAAAATACTCCTGAGTGTTTTGACCCATATGACCGCTTATCATTCAGATGTTCCAATGGTAGGTTCTTTCAATTCCAAGATGTAATTATTCCTGATATTCTACATAACAAAAAATGAAAAACCATACACTCTACGCAGGTCAGTGGGTAAAAGACACACGCAAGTGGCTAAGCAAACTAAAGTTCACAGGGATACTTTAAAAAGTCATATAAAATAGAACCTCTCCTTTATGGCACACCTTGTTGTGGTGGAGAGGCTTGAGTGGACTTTGAGGGCTATACCAAACAGGTACAACCATATTGGGAAGGCCTCAAATGAAGATCCAGACCAAGATGTCATAGGGCCCGGTAAGGGGCCCTGAGGTGGCAGCCCCACCACTTATCTAGGGCACAGTGGGGGAATCTCCTACTTGCCCAAACCAAACGGATTCAAAGCAACAACTTCCTTACACCGAAAGGTACTAAAAGGTTATTGATAAAGAAAGAAGATGAAATAGAAAGAAAGAAAAAAGGAACCATGCTTAATACTACCACATCCCACTTTTTTCTTTCTTTATCAATAACCTTCAGTACCTTTCGGTGTAAGGCTGTATCCAACTTTCCCAAAGACAATAAAACAACCCAACATTGGGGATGGATTGGCCACACCCTAAGAAAGCCAGACTCTTGACAGCTGGGAGCGGAACACAGAGGTTGAACTCAGGGGCCTGGGCGCCAGCTAGAGAGAAGCAGACAGAGAGTGTGGCCCAGAACAGAGTTCGATGGAGAAGAGTTGTTGGCAGCCTGTGCTCTCATCAGGGTGACGGGTGTAGGTAAGTGAGCGAGTAAGTAACATATTGTTGCTCACCTGTAACTTTTTCTTTTTTAAACTCACCTGTAACTGCTGGTCATGGAGAGCTGGATGTGTCTGTAGAGATGGCAGCAGATGGGAAGAAGGCAGGAGATGAGCACTTGGATGTTGGTATGGTGATGAGTGCATAAACTGTTGTTGTAATAACGCAGCTGCCGCCTCTGTGTCTTCATTCACCGATGGCATGGCGGATGGCTCAGGCACAGCAGCAGTGACGGCCTCAGTGGTGGCTGCTGAGCTGGCAGCCAAGAGGCCTTTACTTCTCTTGGCACGACCGCCGACTCTTCTTACTTTTCTATCTCCCGGCACCCGAGATGTCTTGTTTCGTTTGACAGGGTGGGGGTTGGACACCCCTAGGTTCGGGTCCTGACTATGCAGACCACCAGATCCGTCCCTTTCACGACGAGGCTTCTTGCTACGACGTAGATTTCTAGCACACATGGATAGGTCTCGTTGAATACGACGCTATGAGAAAAAAAAAGGAAACATTTTGTAGGATTAATTTCATTCTATTTCATGACTAAAGGATCACAACATTGCATACTTTTGATATCGAGTACATGTTACACTTAAGTGTGTATTTCAATTGTGCAAGCATATAAATATTCTTAGTCCTTAGAATTGCCCAGACCATAGTAACAAAATAAATAATAGTGACCTCAATGCCCAGACCCCGTGGTAGTAAATCATGCAGTGAACTCAAAGCACTATGTCAACACTGTTGCGTTGTTGAGAATTAAAGAAATCTATCCCAGACTATTTTCATCTCAAGTTATTGTTTTAGCGTAATCAAGATATGTGATTAATACAATACACAATAACATATCATCAGTGCCGCAAGCAAACCACTTAAGTCCAGATTTTTTAAACCACTGAAAATTCATGGAGATTTTCCTAGACCTTCAACACACCTTGTGATGATGTCAAAGCTACTCGAATGGACCAATGAAAATATGAGAAATAGAACACAAGCACTCTACACATCTCTTCTTTGCTCTATTTTTAAATTAGTTTTTTGTCTCTCTCGAAAAAACAACCATGATGGACTTGAGCAGTTTGCTTGCAACACCGGTGATATGTAGAAAACTGGAAAAACAAATATAAAAGACAAAAATGTACTTACTAAGTTACTTACAAAACTATTCATTCCTTCAGATTGGTTATCATCTCTTAGCTCTGGGAACTGCTGCACGACCAGTTCGGATATTCTGGTATAGTCTGCACTGGACCACCAGTATTTCAAACCCAGGAAGAACCTGGCTGTCTCCCGGATAATCTCGGAACGATGCCGAACCACAGCCCCTTCCTCCCGGGCTGACACGATTTTGGACGAGTAATCTGGAATGGGTAATGGTTCTGGCAAACAAACAACTTCTTGGTTTTCTTTTTTGAACCCGGCACCATGAGGGAACCAAACCTGTAGAGAAAAATGTAATTTGTTAAAGAAGAACATAATCCTTTTTTTTTTTTAAAATAGAAAGCACCTCTTTCTAAAAAACTATCATGATTCCAGGGCTTTTCAAGTATTGTATCAAATTCCGGGGCTTTTAAAGGGACCTCTGGAATCAATAAATGGTGGTGTGGATACCCTGAGGAAAGGTGTTATTATCTGTAACAATCTTAGAGACAAAGTATGCGCTTTTAATAACACTTATCTTCTGATTCAACAAAGGCCACTGACATACCATAAGTGGTGTGTGTCATGGACTGACTGATGTGGCAATTGACAACAGCTCATCTAAAAAGTGACATATTTTCACTTACATTGTCACCTGTCCTATCATTCAACCAACACCAAGTTAAGCACCAGCCTCATGAGCCTCAAGGTGAGGAAGGGTTATAGCCGAAACGTTTTGCATCATTTTGTATTGTTCCTTTCGGAAGTTTTATATTTTCTTTGCCTCTGCACCTTTTGGTCTACAACTTCCAGCAACCCTCATTTTAGTGTAATATTTTCATCAAATCAATGCCCTGTCCGCAAAGGTAAAGTTGTAGATGGTCTCTTAAGATATAGGCAAAATTGTCATTTAAAATATCTCTTTAAGAATTGGAAGAAATTTTTTTTAAATGTTAAAAGCATATAAATAGTAATGTCGATAAAGGGGTTCCAGCAGCAATGGAAATAATAAAAAAGCCTGCAAACTAAATGGATCAAAGGATCAAAAGCAGTAAAGGCGTCCCAAATCCCAAATATTGGCCAGGTTTATGTGAATAAAGCAGGTAATGTACATTGGAACAATGGCATAAAAAAAACCTAGAAACCCGCTGTTGAAAAAATTTATGCAAATGCGGAAAAGTCCATGAACTCCAATAATAATTACCTGTTCTCTTGAGGCATCTCCTGCACGGGGAGACGAGGACGTTCTCCGCCGGGGGTTGTGCGACTTTGTGGTGGCAGAGGTCGTGACCTCCACTTGGGCTGCCAGGCTAGCCGTGTCCGGGAGAGTGTCCTGGGTCAAAGGTGAAGGGCCTGCTCGGGGCATGGAACTGTGTTTGTCTCCGTCGTAGGTTAAATTCATGGGGGAATCAGAGACAGAAAAGCCAGATATTGCCCCCTCGTGAGACGGCGGCAGGTGTGGATTGTGAGCAGCTTGGGAGTGAGCCTGAGAAGCCGTGGGGAAGGATGAGGTGGAGGATGAAGACGGATGATTGAGAAGGGCCATGTTCGCAATCGCTTGGGCTTCCCAGTATACTTGGTCATGGGAGGTGGATGGATATACCCCACCAATGTGTTGTTGTTGTTGGTGATGTTGTTGTTGTTGCTGTTGCATTTGTTGTTGTTGTTGTTGATGGTGGTGGTGTTGTTGTTGCTGAGGTTGATGGTGATGTTCCTGGTTGGATATGGAAACGGACGAGGATGAATGCTTTAGTCCCTCTGACCCAGAGGGAGATAAAGGTTCCCGTTTGACCAGGGCTTGTTTGTCTGAAACACCCACGGTCATACTGTGGTGAGGGTGTTGGTGTTGTTGGTGTTGTTGGTGATGAGGGTGGTGAAGTATGGATTTGTTGGAGTCCACTGAATTGTTCTGGGACAGCTCCGCCTCCTTCAGCCTCCTCTCCACTTCCGCCTGTGATATCCTGCGCTGCCTTTTGCTTTGGGTCTCTCCCTCCATCCCGGCAGTTTCTGCTCCATCCACCACAGAAGATGCATTATACTCCCCGCTAACTCCTCTCTTACCAGTAGTCTGTGCAATATCCATACCTAACTGACCGTAGAAAGCACTTAATGCTGCCATGGCAGTAGAATCATTGCCAAAGGCGCCTGAAGCCATAAGAGCCTGCCGCTGCTCCTCGCTCGTACACTGAGCCAGGTACTGTCTTTCTAGATCACTAACATCCTGAGGTCTCTGTTCCAAGCGTTGTTTAATGCCAGCCAAAACAGCCAGGTCTCCCAAATTACGCTGTGTCATTCCCAATTCACTCATATTCTGGGCCGTCATCAAAGCTTTCATGTAGTCAGTAGAGCCCTGGGCTATTGAAGAAGGAGACGTGACACCCTGAGGTACTGATGAGGATTCGGCTGAGGCTTTAGAAGGCGATCCAGGCACTTTATGATGACGAGCAGAGGGGAGTCTTCTCCTCATGTTTCGGGCACATGTACCAAGATCTTTCTTGATGGCTTGCTGTTGAGACAGCCAAAAAATAATAATAAAAAATTAGTAAAATGCCTACCTCTTCATTGCTGTCACATGACAAAAGACAAATGCTTGGGAATCATTGGATGTGAGAGAAAGCATATAATTTCTATAGATATAAATAATAAATGTCATATCCAATCATCCACGAAAAGCTCCCATGGTAGAACGTACAATATCGGCGGAGACAGTCGCAAAACGTATAAGTCCAAAATTAACAATTCCAAGAAAAACAGTAAATACTGTTTAAAACTCATTTCAACTGACTTGACTTGCTCTTTTCACTTCTACATGTAGGTATGAATATTATGTTTTAAAGGTTTTGACATATTTGCGTTAGAGTAGACAGAATCAGACTTACACACGCTTTGTTGGGTTTGACTTGCGTTTACATGGTTTGCATGACTGACTCTGATTTGTCAGTTAAAAATCGAGTTGCAAGGTTTTCAACTGACTTTTTTTAATGTAAAAGAACGGAGATACATGGTGTGCAAGATACCGTCTTTCGTCATTCATACCACATGGAATAGTTCTATTTTTCGACATAATATAAAGGAATTCTCTGGCAATCTTTTGGTATGAAAACAGCATTTTACCAAATTTCGGACTTACACGATTTGTGACTATCATCACCGTCGATATGATAAGCAAACTAAGAAGAAAAAAAAGGTTTAGTGCAAGGGCAAAAAGCAAAGCAGAATGTAATGGTTAAGTTGAAAAAGTGCTTTGCAAACAGACAAAATCAGTAAGAAGATAGGCACAGTAAGACTTAATCACATTACCCCCCCCCCCCCCCATAAGTAAATATTAAACTATTTTCTGGTGTTACCAAAATTGTTAAAAAATAGACCAAAATCAATATAAAATAACAAAATAAATCAAAATCAAATGGAAAGACCAAGGCTTATTAATCCCTCCAGTGGAATACACTTTCCAACCTTGCACCGGATTTCACCAAATACAATAAAAAAGGGTGTGTTGAATATGAAGGAAAACAAAATAGTTGAATTAGAAAAATCAAAATAGAAAAAAAAGGTAATATTAATATAGATAACTGTTAATCCTTTTCCCCAACATATATCCCAAGAGAAGGTCGGTCATCGTTAAGTATCTCACAATTGGATTACACATTCCTACCACTAGTAACTATTCAATTTTCATAAATTTAATCTCTTAATCTTTAACATACTTCGTAATCTTTAACATACTTCGTAATCTTTAACACACTACTTTTGTGTCCAAAATCTCACAACGCTAACACTACAACTATGGACTACTTCAATAACACAGCAGATACGGTACAACAGCCAAACAACGACTTCCTTACAAGGCTGACAAGAGCAGGGAAATTCTGTAACACAAGTTCCGCAATACGTTCGTAGTCTGGAGCCGTCCACCACAGTTTGAGGGACAGGAAAAACTGTGTCGTTTCTCGGATGACCTTGGGTCTTGCAGACATGGTATTACCACTCTCTCTTGCCCGAATGACGGCGTCTGAGTAGGGAGGTGTCGGCAACGGGTCTGGCAGGGCAGTGGAGCGCCACATGGCCATGGCGGACAATCTGTCAGAGTTGGCTCCCCCTCCAGGAACCTCCTGAAACAAGTCAGGGGTCAGAACATGTCAGAGCCACCAAGGAAGAGGAACCGATTCACCAAAACCATCATAATACCAGAACTGTTCGTCCCGGCTCTATATTCTTCCCGGACAGTCTTTAATTAAAGCTCTTTTTTCTTAAAATGTCATCCACTACCTTTATGCTATCTTTATTATCTTCATATGTAACATTACATTACTATAATTGTGAAGGATATCAAATGAAGCACAAAATAAAGATACCAAAAAAATAAAGAAAACAGGGTTAAATATTTTTTTCAATAAAGGCTTACTACAAGCAGTCCAGTAATACATCCCACAAAATAAAATGTTATAGAATGAATGAACAATACAAAGAAAATTAACAACAAAAACTCTTAATTACAAAGAATTAAATTAAATGGGTGCCTCTGTGATGCTATTAATAGCTTATGATTGTTTAAGCCTCTAAATTGTAAAGAAAATATATTTGGTCATCCTTTACAGCCTGTACTAAAGAATCATTTTAATATATTTTCAAAAATTTGTCACTTAATTATCTTTGGTCCTTATGTTCTTATAACTATCCATGAAAAGGGTAAATATTATTAACGACTTTTGGCATTAAACATTCCATCAAAACAAATCTCCATACCTTTATATATAATGTATTTATGTAATGTACTTGCCAAATATTAACTTACACCGAAAGGTACTAAAAGGTTATTGATAAAGAAAGACTTGCCAAATATCATCCCCTGTCTAGGGCAATACTATTTTTTTTACAAACACTTCTTGCAGTTACTCTAAAATGACATATCACTGGACCGATTGTTCAAAAACTATTCTAAAAATTTATATAAATTTGAAAGTCTTGTTTTACTTCACTAAGAAAAATAATCATAAAATGTTTCAGAATTTCGTCAAAGGTAACACAGACAAATTACCATTTTCTTAAAGCATGAAACCAGAGATATGAAATCGGAGAGGCCTTGACCCATATCACAAATGGGATTGAATTTACATATCCGCTCTTTTTTTAAACATTTAAATACAGTAAAGAAAAAAATAAACAAAAAAGAAGGAAAATAATTGAAAGAAAATTGCAAAAATCACATACAAGCAAACTCTTGGCCAGTTTAAACCGCCACTCAACAAGTTAGTGGAAAAAGAATGAGGCAACAAACTAAAACCACAAGACAACTTTTTAAAACGGTTGTAAGTGTTTACTCCATCTTCATAAATAAAGCTTAAAGCACCAAATACCATTCTAAATTCTTAACCTGAGAGAAGATCAAAAGCTTTATCGTACATCTACACATATTAATAAAATTGAGACTACGTAATATGAAACCAGAAGAGGAATAATTTACTGCTTATCTTAACCATAAATCCTTTTCCGATCTCATCACAAAGAAACACGACACATATTGATGTAACATTTAGTTTTTTTCTGATCGGTTCTAATACTTAATTACTACAACATCTAATTTTTTGCTCATAGTGCATAGAAGATTATACATTATACAAAAAAGCCTGGCGACATTAATACCATGAACGCAACTATAGCCATCTATAATTAAAGCAATTTCAGAAATTTTAAGCCTGGTAAAAACTGCATTATCAGCAAAAACTTTGTGTAAGATTTTTTGGGTTAAATAAAGAACTCGGCCTTGAATTTCAAATAAATTATTTTGCCTTGTTTTTGATGTTGTATTTCTTTTTAACAGGCATGAAACTAGCATGTTAGCTAGTAATGTGATTATATGAGAACAAATAGACAACTGTAGCCATCTAGCAATTTCAGAAAATTGAAGCCTGATAAAAACGGCATAATCAGCAAATAACTTTGTGTAAGATTATTTGCTAAATAAAGAACTTGGCCTTGAATTTCAATATTGTATTTCTTTTTAACAGGCATGAAACATGCTTTTCTAATTAATTTTTATATGGATAGTGATATACACCTTCCAGGCATCACCATAGATGGAGATAAAGGACCACATTAATGGCTCATAACAAATAATTGACTCATCAACCAAGTTTTTATTCTAGATTCAGAAGTAGTTTATTCCCACCACCCAAAAAAAATTACAGAAGAAACAGGTTAAGAATTTAAATTATCTTAAATTCTACCTTTATAGAAAAAAATGAAATGAAAAACAAGAAGGAAATTGCAAAATACCCTTATGACACAGCCATCAGCAAATAAACAGGGCACAAAAATATGTAATTTTGCTCAAAGCTGTAAAAAATGCAGTGCGTAATGAATAAATCTGTTTATAATAATAATGAAGAAAATTACCTCCGGCGGCATGTCATACTCCGGGGTAGCGTTGCTCCCTGATACCATCGCCTGGGCCACTTGGTCAGAGTAGATCTGAGAATTAATGTGTCCAGAACATGCCAGCTTCATTACAAGTGTTATTGGGTGGGCGGGGGATATATTGAAAGAGAGATTAAGTGGGGGAAAAAAATAATGAAAAAAATTTATTACACAGATAGGTAGAGCTAATTTTTAAAAATATTATACCAAATGGGCACTAAAATTAACCAGTGGGGTTTGATTTCAACCAAACCAAAGCGTCTACCAGTTAATGGCTCAGTAATCGATTCCACTAACAAATGTTCATGGTGTGTTTCTCTTTCTCTATATTTTCACCTACAGTATAAAAAATATCTTATAAAGTAGGGGTCCCAGTGCACAGAGGTACAGTTCTTGCCTCTGAAGCGAAAGGTACATGGTTCGATTCCCGGCAGCGTCTGGTATTTTTCTCCGTGAAACTCGGTGAAAACCTATATGCCACTCCCCTGATCCTATTCAGGTAGGTGGGATCAAAGAACCTAGTCCTATCGGAGACGGACGATAAGCTCAGAGGTCCTGTGTGCACGTTACGCATGTTAAAGAACCCTTGGCAGTTAAAATCGATAAGAGTTGGCCGCAAGGCCGCTGTCCGGGCAAAATGAATCCCTACCACAAAGCTCACAGTAGGTTGATCACCTGCTTGGCTTAGTTTATTGATCCAGAGAAATCCAGCCTCATAGTGCTGGCCCTACACTGTAATGGTAAAAGGGAACCCAAAGCAGTAAATGTTGGAAAATTGTTAAGATTACTGGCCCTTTCATAGTTCAGTGGATATCAATCGAACAATCACAAAGAAATAAAATATATTTATTTCTTAGTGGTAATATTTGTCTTTATTTCCACATATAATAATAATAATATGTTACAAGTAGAGCAAGAAAAAACGCATTGTGATAAAACAGGACGATTCTATAAAACAATACGAACATAGGCTAATTCACAAGTCACAAGGTCATTACAATTGTTTATCGAAGTCCTTAACTAGACAAAACTAAACCTTTCCAACAACTTTTCACTTTTGCCCACCAGTTATACGACCTGTGTTAAACATACAAATGGATGACACACTGCTACCAGTCAATACACACATGTGAACGTATATTTCTCATTTAGAATTACAAATTTAGTAAGGCAGTTCCTTTTATCAAAATTCATTCAACTATAATTTACATACATAAATATACACCACACCTAATTTACATACACACCAGTATCATATTAACATGTCCAATGTAATGTGTACTGCCAGTGATCAGCAAAGCAAATAACATTATAGATGTATCAAAATAGGATGCAAAATTAATCAATAATCAAAATATGCGTTCAGCTCTTATCCATTTATAGCTGAAACATGGCTATTTCCAGATATGATCATTTTCAATTTTGCTTTGCTGATGTGTTCTTTGTTTAGATAAATAAAAGAAAAACCTTTGGTGTCAAATGTTTCTTTTTTCGTAAAAAATGAATATGCTTTCCACCTCTGACATGTTGAAAAGGGTTTTAGTAGGACATACTCCCATCTCCCTTTAGCAGGTATTCTGCATCCCTTTCTAAATACTACTCCAGGGCTTTTCCAGGGCAGAATTCTTAAATTTCAGGGCTAACAAATTTACTGTTTTCCGAAAAACAAATTTACATTTGTGACTCAGAAAAAGTACAGCAGGAACATTTTTCCAAATATCAATATCATGCTGGAACGATAAAATTTCCTACGCTTTTCCAGGGCATGAATACAAATTCCAGGGCTTTTCCGCGTAAGTTTCGTACTTTTATCAAATTAATTTTCTCTGGATGGACCCCTGGAATTTAACAGCACGGATCAGCAGCAAAATCTATTCACACATTGAGCAGAAACAATTTGTGTACTCACCTGCCAGGCTGTTGTAGAGTCCCGAGACAAGGCGTCCCGAGACAAGGCCGTCATTGCTTCCTTGTCATACATGAAATGGATAGGTGCAGTTTCCTCCTCGTCCTCTTTGTGATCGATGCCCACCTTCACACCCCCACCACTAATCCGTCCGTCCTGCTTATGCATGACTGGGGCTTGGGAATTATGGTGACTTGCTTGTGTTCCTGCCTTCGAGACAATCCGTTGATACTGATGAACTTGGCTGTTATTGTTGTTATTGTTGTTGTTTGTGCTGTGTGTTGCATTTCGCACTGTGAAAGAAATTCAAAACATCATAATATATACGACTCACAAAGAGGAATATGCTTCTTATGCCAAAATATTATTTTCTAATTAAGTTAATTCACAAGGTATAAACGTGTATGAAAATTATATAACATTTAAATTAATTATTTTTAAAAAATAAATTAAGCAGTGTAGGAGAGATGCACATGTATGCATAATTGATCACCTCTGTCTCAAGAGCACAGTGGGCTGATCACCTGATTGCCTTATCTACATAATCCAGAGATTTCCAGCTCTGTGTTCAGCAATGCTGGGCATGGAGCTAGGTGCAACACTGATCTGTAGCAGTATCAACTACACAAAACAAAACAATCTATCTGAGAAGGGTTACAGTGGCACACACGTTAATAATGAAAACTCACATTCTTCATTCTTCACCATAGCAGATGAATTTTGACTTTCAATGATACTTGCAGCCGTCAGAAGCTCATTACAAAAATCTGATGGATTACTGGAGGCCAGAGAACCCGATGTCGGGGAAGGGGAATGTTGAAATGTTTTTGCCCCGGCTGTGGGGGTACTTCCTTCACTCTTGGGTTCGCGTTCATTTTCGGCACTGGATGGAGTGCCGTCTTTCTTCCTTTGAGATACCTCTCTCCGTCTAAAGTTGCGAGCGTACATTGACAAATCTGTGCGTATTCGCTTCTGTGAGGGAAAACATTACAAAAATGTAAGTAATACATGCATATTGTGTTCTTTCTTTCTTTATCATTTCCTGGTTTACCTTAAACTAATCAACTTCCTTCACTCCTCTCTATTTCACTTATCTTCTTTGCATCAACTAAAGTTATTTCTCTTTCCTTTACAATGCATATATTCCATGTTGTGTAATAAATCTAAAAAATCGAATGTCAGGAGCTCAAATGCCGAGTCCAATCTGGAATTAGTACTGTCAAGGTAGATAGTAATGAAGTAATGTCTTAACAACGGGATTTCAACCCTTACCAGCAAGGCAACATTGGGGGTGCCACTCAAATTTCTTTTTTTTAAATGAATATATCGTCAGTAAAAATGCCAAACCGTGTAAGTTAGAAAGAGTTGGACCAGTTGTTTTTTTTGGTAGCAAAAGCACGGGTATCCTTCTCCTCGACGCTTTAAATTACACAATGTGCCAAATATAGCATTGGAAAGTCACAAATAACGTCATAAAACCAAGGCGTGTAACTCTGAAACTGAGAGCCAAACCGTGTAGCTGGACCAAGTGCTATGTTAATGATTGGGGCAAAACACACCATAGTATACAGGTTTTTCATTCTCCTGTAAAATGTTGATTCAACGACATACACGATTTGGCATTTTCACCGACAATATGTCATTTACCTTCGTAATTCAAAAATCTTATCAGTTGTATTTTACGTTGTTCTGTGATATTGTACTTGTACTCAAATTCCTATACCTAATTTTTATATTGCAACTTTTTTGGGGGGATACAAATTCCCTGAATCATGTCTAATTAATAATCATTTAATCTTTATGCTATTCCATTATCAACCCGTCTGTAAAAAGAATTTCTCTTTTTGAGATGAATAAAGTATTATTATAATACAACAAATGCTTAAAAGCTAATGACACACACACCAGCAAAACTACACAGGTTCGAAATTCAGACCTGCCATCCCCCAGCAACTGAAAATAGTATTCTATGAGCCCCAAAAACATATTTTCATGATAAAAAGCTTATTTTCTGTGTAAAATTCCAAATTTTCAGCACCAAAATTTCATATCATATTGAGCATGTTTGTTTTTTTTTAAAAAGGGTCTTTTGTTTGTTAACTTTTCAGATCACATTGTTTCGACTAGTTCATCCCTGCCTGTTTCAAACACAATAACAATTTTTTTAAACAATAATAGTTCACGGATAATAAGGATGATTTCTCAATAAAATTTCGTTATTTATTCCATCAGACAACCTAGAATGTCAATCTCATAACGGTAGCATACTGTCCAAGGGCCGATGTTTTGAAATTAACGCCTTTGGTGTCCACCTGAGTCACCAAATCAATATATTCATTTGAAAATGCTAGTTTTGAATCTAAAAATTAAATCGTGATCTAGTCAAAGCACTAAAGTGAAAGTGAGCGGTCAAAACTGAAGCAGCGAAGGTCGAACAAAATATGTGAGATCCGTCACGGAATGACTTTGATCCTTTCTAATAATTGAACTTACAGAATACGAAGTAAATAGATTCCTGTATCGATAATAGGTGCTATGCATCACGTTTCTACAAGAAGCTTCAGCTGTATTATGATGAAATAGATACCAGCTTATAGCTGGGAGAGTAATCACTACGTCCTATTCAGAGGATGAAACCTTTTGTGTTAAATGCGCTTTTAATGCTACGGAAACCATGATAAGATTCAACACCAATGCCTTGAAGAGCTCACTACCCACACCACAGGGTCAATAACCCCCACCAGTCGACAATATTAATATTACATAATCAATAAATCCCACTCTCTCCCTCCCACTTCAATTCGCCTTTTTAGATTAAGACCAAACCCGGGACTGTGCCTACATGTGAACAATATAAGATAAGAATTTAAAAAAGGAAGAAAATGAATTCTGTGAATACTTACAATTAGCATACTTACATTCACAGGAACCCCAGGCGTCTCAGAATCTTTAAACTCGGGGAACAATTCCACCACCAGGTTTGAGATGCGGTCGTAGTCGTGACTACTCCAATAATGTTTGTATTGTAAGTAGAATTGAACAGTTTCCCGTAACACAGTGGGGCGATCAAAGGCAATGGTTCCCATTTGTTTCGCTCGAAGTACCTGAATGGAATAAAAGGTATACATGCATTGCAATACAACATAATGATTACACATCTGCCTATATAAATATATACACAGTGGGCTGATCACCTGCTTGGATTAATATCTTGATCCACAGAAATTCAGCCTCATAGTGCTGGCCCTACACTGCAATGGTAAAAAAAGGGAACTGGATAAGAAAGAAAGATCTATCTATATACACGTGACATCAATTAACCTTCCTTAGATTATTTTTTCCTTTTTAAACGTAAATGTTCTCTCCTACGAAGAGAACTATTGAAAAATCCTTTGTTAATTTTGATGCACTTGAATCTGGATCCTCCCTTAACACAACAAGCCTCAGGGTTCAAAATCATTAATAGGATCTTCATCTTAGTCATAACGCTCTTAACAGCACAATACTATCTTCATTAAGCAGCTGGTTCTCCTCAATTGTGCTGTGTCAGTGTACAGCTTAAAAAATGTTCAGGTTGATTATATTGAGGACAGCATTTTAAGAGAAACAAATAAAGTTACTAAACATGGGTACCAAGTCCAGCGAATATTCATTTCAACAATTACTACTATTCAGTTTTTACTGGAAAAGTAAATGGGAGACATGTTAGAGGAATTCCAAGTACATGAAACATGTGTTGATTTATTTCTATGGATGTCTCTATCAGTTTTATCATACTATAGTCATCCTGCATATCCGCTGACCTTTCAAGCTACTGACACACTTCTCATTTCTTCTAGTAAAAAAATCAGTGGTTTTGTCTTCCATTCTTTTCTTTTTTTTAATATATTTTTAAAAATGAGTGCCCTCAATGTCCCAGTCTGTCTGTATTTTGAAAAACAGATTGAGGTGGGTAGACAAAGGGAGGAGGCCTATGGAAAGAACTGAGAACTTAATCTTGATTTTTAAAAAAAACAAAAAAAAAACATTTTATAATTTACATCTGATTCACAAAGGACTAGCAAGTTACAACAACTGCAAACCTTGTCTGAGTACTGAGGTAGAGGAAGAGGATCAGGGAGTTCTTCAGAGGCAGCCATGCTTAAACGAAGCCCTGCCGGGGTCACAGATTTGCGGTTGTTTTTCGACTTGTGAGATGAGTTGGAAATTTCATGAGATCTTGCATATTGATTTCCTATGTGAGTCATTTCTGAATGAGAGAAGAAAAATAAAAATAAGAAATAATGTCGCTGTTATTGTCACAAGTTACACAAACTGAAATCACATCATAAGAGGAATGAAAATAGAAATACACTTTAGCACGGATATATAACGAAATTCGGGGACCGCACAATTCATTTCTCTATATCATCAAGTCAATGATCTTTCTTTCTTATCCAATTCCCTTTTACCATTACAGTGTAGGGCCAGCACAATGAGTCTGGATTTCTCTG
>JARBEQ010306935.1:0-13046 GCA_030265355.1 Tritonia tetraquetra
CAGGAGCTGAGTATGCAAAGGCACGATCAGAAAGCTTCGATTTTGAGATAGATTGTTTTAAGGGTAAGGAATCAGAAGATCGAAGTGAAAAGCTAGGTTTATAGACTTAACTAATGATTTCAAGTAAACAGGTGCATAGTCATAATGTGTAAGTGTCACTTTTAGATATAATTTGTCTACTTTTGATCATGACTGTAATGATATTGCTACCTGCCACTGTACAGACCATGAAGAATGTTGCAGTCAATGTAAATCATTTTTATAAATAGTGGTGTGCCATCAAACAGGAGTTACTACAACAAATGTGTTAATCAGATGATGAGATTAGGGTTGAAACATTTCAAAGGCTGTGAAAGGATTGGGATTTTAATTCATTATTTATACTACCACTCCATTAGGATATTTTCTATATTTATGTTTTGTTCGATTGAGTCCAATATTGAAAAGATTCCCCCTTTGTCATTGGAAAATGTGATTGCCTTTATTATGCCCCAAACGAAGTGGCATCACATTCACATCTCCCTCCCATTCTCATTACTCTCTCTCAGTGAAGACACAGAAAGTCTATAGAACTCTGTGCGACTGAAAGGGTTTTTAGAGACTTTCTGTGTCTTCACCGAAAGAGTAATGAGACTGGGAGGGAGATGTGATACCACTCTGTTTGAGGCCTTAGTGATGGTGTGTTGTGTTATATGTGTACAGTGTACAGGAGATTCCATGTTTGTGTACAGTGTTTTGGTGTGGCAGTACTACAACCTACAACGTGCAATGTCAAATGATACATATATATATATATGTGAATAATATAATGATTGATTTGGAGTCTTTCTAAGGGAAGACTTTGTTTATTTATTATAATGATATGTGACCACTTCTAGCAAAACGGAACATTAGTCGGATAATTTGCTTTTGAGAATAGTATTATGTCTGGCTTCTCAGTCACAAGGACGCTTGCCCTAAACTGTGGAAATGCTAAAGAGGCTGTTAGTCCGTGCTGAGGTGTAGAATCTGTTTGGTCAGCTGTCTCCATCCTGGTCTGTCAAGGCTTGTTTTAGTGTTTGTAGATCTTATATTGTTTCCAAATTTGGTCTGTTGGGGTTGGTGTGTTTGATGTGATCTTTTGCCAGTTTTTTCTATTGTGATCTTTTGCCAGTTTTTCTATTGTGATTTTTAAATTTGGGGTGGTGGTTTAGGGTGGGTGGCAGTGATGTTAGGGTTCGTCCTCTGTATATAGATACTGATATCCCAACAACCGTTCTACCTTTTGGGGTAAATTTAATATCGTTGGAAAAAGGAATTTCTGCCCTTGAATAATGATGCCAGTATAAATTCTGACTAATGTTCTATTTTATTGGAAGTGGTCACAGTTGTTTAGTCATATTATTCTTCTATTGATATCTTTTATCTTATTGGCTGTCAGTTGTGCTCCAACCTGAATGAAAACGTGGCTTCCTCTAAGACTAAGACTGTACCCACACCTCCACTTCTACAGGTTTTGGACAGACGCCCTTGTGCCCAGAGTGGTAGAACCTCCCAGTTTGTATTAATTGCCGAGGGGGTACCCGCAAGGGCTACAGTAATTTGTTTATTGGCTTGTCTTTCATTAATACTGCTCAGTGTATTTCTCATGGTGCAGGTAAAGAGTTGTGGACACAGTGAGCTGAGCTTGTCTGAAGCTCTCTGATCCAAAGCATTTCCGGCTGTGTTCAGTCGTGTTTGGTGGTCGGGGTGCCTGCATTTATGGCAGGTATCTTGTGTGCCTTTCTTGACTGAACATAGGGCTGGCCCCAACACTGCTCTGTGGTATTAACGGGGTTCAAACAAACAACCTCAAAAAGCAAAGTAACACAGTAGGAAATCTGACTGGTTGTTGATGATATTAATATGTGGTTAGATTTGAAGATTGCTGATGGACGAGTAGGAGGAAGTAGGAGCGCTTTGAACCTAATACTACTACTACGAATGGTTTACCATTGTTCCTGTATGGGACCATTGAATGTTTGGCTATCTCCAAGGTGGATGAATTCTGTTTGAATGTAAGGTACTTAATGAAGTAAACTGAGGTTTGGGGTTTAGGGTAGATTTTCTATGCTTCATTTCTTCATGGGGTAAAGGGTAAATTTTTTACGTCACATTCCTTCATTAAATGTACAGTGGGTTGATCACCTGCTTGTCTGAAATTCTTTGATCAATAGCATTTCCGTCTTTTTGTTCAGCTGTGCTTGGTTATTGGGGTGCCTGCATTCATAATGGCAAGTTGTATCTTGTGTCTCTTTCATGACTGAACATGGGGCTGTCCCCAACACTGCTCTGTGGTAGTAAAGGAGTTTGATCAAACGAACGAACAATTTCTTCATCAGGTTTGACAAGCAATATTAGTGACTATAAGTAAGCTGATGCAATTTGTTCAAACTGAATTTTTTTGTTTACTGTGCAAAAAGTGTTTCACTTTTTCGTAACGGTGAAGACAATTGCCATATTTTTCTTAGATGTTATCATGAAAAGGTAAAATGGTGTCTTTCCTATGAAAGTACCATGAAGGATTGTGTCATGTGTGTCTGTGTTTGGAGAATTTTGCCAAATAAATGTTCACATTTCAAAGGGTGGCTGCCACAAGGCTGTATGTGACAGTTTGGGAGGTTTTGATTTTTGTATTTAATTTGAATTATGGGATCATGCTGCCTTTGTGGTGGAAATATGGAACTGATCAGAGATGTGATGAACTTGTGTTGAAGTCTGGCTCGCATGCTTGGGAGTCAAAAGGTTCCTTTTGGATTTTAGGCAAAATTAAGGTAAAGATAACAAGGGATAGTGGCTTATTGGCTGCTTATTGTGTTCAGATAGAACATTTCTGCCTTGAATTTTGGGAGATCGTTTCTTTGTGACAAATAGTCTCATCAGTCTCAAGTTTTGGAAAGCTGTGATGACTTTCGTTATATCAAAACCATAATTTTGTAGATGAAACTGTTTTGACTCTCAGTCTGCGTAATAGCAATAGGTCTAGTTTTAAAGTCATAATCAAATGAAATAGTCACAGTGGGCTGATCACCTGCTTGGCCTAATATCTTGATCCAGAGTAAATCTGCCCCATAGAGTGGGTCCTATACTGTAATGGTAACAGGGAACTGGATAAGAAAGAAAGATCAAATGAAATATTTCAAAAAATTATGGGAAGCACATACATCATTGTGGCAATCAACCTCCAATATTTGAGGGAAAACATGACATATAGATGATATGTATATAATGTAAATTCTTGTATGTATTCCAAGCATTGTTAGATGAAAGTCATATAATTTATTTATCCTCTTCATCACCTTTACTCAAAGACTCAGAGAGAGATTTTAGAAATTCTTATAGTACTGTACGTGCCAAGAAAATAATTTCTTGTTTTAAATGAGCTGTGTGGAACAATTTCCTTCTTTATCACCTGTTTTACTTGGCAGTGTTAACCTTATATTGTCTGGACACAATAAACAAATAAATAAATAACATGTTGTAGATACCTTGTTGGATGACTGTCACATGGATTCCACTCTTCGACCGTTTTTAATTTGGATGTTGGTGTAATGGTTATGTTGTTGGATTCATACGGTCGTGGTGGGAAGAAGATTATGTTATACGTACCTGGGAGTCATTTAAAAAAAATAGGAGTCAAGGGTGTCAGAGTGTGGAGAATAAGACAGGGGATTTACATGTCTGTGGGTTCCAGTCCCAGTCTTACAACGAGTACAAGGGCTAATTGGTTTCCTAGACCATAAATGCCTTGCTCGCCTGTTAAGACAGTTACATACCTTATGGTGAACCTGATAGTTCGGAATGAAACTTACAACTTACCTGTCAATCTAAAAGTGTGGATGGAAAACCGACCGCCATGCGGCGGGTTTCACTTTGGAGTATGGTGAGACAGGAATTGAAAATTGGGCTCCAAAAAAAATAAAATATCAATATCAGTGAAATAAAAAAAAGAAAGTGCTTTTTTAACATCAGCATGTCGGAAGTTAACAAAATCCATGCATACAGACCCTGTTTTAATGCTTATTTAGTGAAACCATGCCATGTAAACAAGGATTATTTTTTTTATAGCTCTTGTACTATATCTACGCATGTTTTATATGTGTAGACTAATACAGAACTGACACACAAGTTTGCTTGTCCTAGAGCCGCTACACCTTCACTCCCACCGAGCCCGAACCATCAAGGTCGGTTCTGACTCGCTCGGTTGGAGTGAAAGTTTGGAGTGGCTCTAAGTAACACAGTTTTGAAAGCAGTCTAGGATATAGATTTGTCCACAATTATTGTCAGTCATCAGCTTGATGCTATGGAAATGCTGCAAAGGAAACAGATTTAGTTGGGTTATGTAAGAAGACCTCCACTTTAACCATTCAACATTTCAAAAATAGCTCAGCATAGTTCCAAGGTCATGTGATAAGTTCATGTAATTGTTGGTGAAATTGTTCCAATGAAATATCTCATTGACAAGGTTTGTACTATATCCAAGTTATGAACAGAATTTGTCCAATTCCATTATTCAATTATAGAGACTCTACCTATCTCTTGGACTTTTTGCCATCAGACGGTATAGTCACATACCATGGTCACAATCATTTTTAAGCGGCCCACTCACTTACAAGCAGTTTCATCAAGTGGATTTGATCCAATCGGCTTGACAAAGGCATTGCACTAAACAAAACTCGGTCTTGCTCATTCCGTATGAGTCCAATTTCACCACACACTTTCAAATCCACTTGAGCTTTTGTCATGCTTTCTTGTAAATGAGTGGCTGTGTTAACATAGTGCCGGCATGGAGACATGACCCCCATCTCGGTATACCTTTGCTACACTACTTGTCTGGCCCGCTCATTCTACCATTCAGTGTCTCTATACTTGTGACCACTACAACAATAAAACAATTCCACTCTCGCCACGGGCTGACCAAACTCATTTTCAGTGGTTCGTATCATAGGGGTAGAAATATTGAATTTCATGTCTCTATGACCGTTGACCTATTTATTTATTCAAAGGGAGTTATTTTCAACAATGGGATTATTCCATACCCCTCGTAAAAAAACGAGATCTATTTTTAGTATCCAATCGATGCTGCTTTTCCTAACTTACAACATCATACTATTGTAGTTGTATGGGAGAGCCACACAGGTCATGGATTTGAATCCTGACGGTAACACAAGATTTTTTCCTTTGTACGTCAAGTTTTTATGGCTCTGACCCTGTGGATTCCTTATGGTCTTATTGGAGATGGACTATAAATTTGGTGTCCCACCTTTGATATGGCCTATCTTTTTAAAACTCTGTCGATTGGGTATTAAAAACAGGCACTCTGGTTATTTCTGAGCTATGGAATATACAAAGCCCTATTTTATCTTATTTAAATGTTTCTGTGGTTAGGTCGACAGAAGCTAAAATGGGAACATATTTTCACTCCTGCATTTCTCGATTGAATAAAGTTTTAGACTTGTGTATCATATCACAGACACATTAGTCATTTTAGTATAACTTCAATTAGTCCTGTATATGAATTATGATATATAACATTCCATACGCAGCTTTTTATTTAGCTTTTTTTATTTTTCTGTTTTATATATATATCGACGGATATGTTTTTGTGCCAGGGAGAGGGAGAGAGAATTGAGAGATAGATGATATTCTGTTTTTGACATGCCCAATTGTCCCACTCATTAACATAAGTAACGAGCCAGTCTGATCAAATGATCCAATTGGCTTGACAATGAAAACAAAACTTGGTCTCTCTCATGCCATGCATTATGACTTGTCACGGCTCCAACTAATTTCACCACACAGTCGAGCTTTTGTCATGCTCAAGAAGATTGGTCGTGCCAATTTGTAAGTGAGTGGGGCTTTAGATTTAGACTTCCTGTGTTATCTCGAGACTTTTAAAATTCTTCACAATAGATTTCAATGGCAACTTTCATTTCTGAGACTGTCCAAACTGTGACATTTGTTTCCATACATGTTTGTAGATAGAAAGGAAGAAATAAATCTTATCTGGAGCATGAGGAATCGGCTTGTTTGTTGTTGGTCATTGAATGTCCAGGGGGTGATTGACACTAACACGAGGCTGTTGAGTATTTTCCGAGATATATCGGTGTCCAACTTTTTCAAGCTATCTCCAATTGATCACAACTTGGAAGTTCCTTAGCAACACACTGTCTCCAATAGGACTTGATTCCATTAAGTTTTAAGTTTAATGCCCTTTCCAACGCATGAAGGTCATATCGAAGGCGAGAACTTGAGAAGGATCCCTGTGAATGTCGAGGACAGAGCCATGAAGGCGGGACTCTCCGTGTCCAAAGTCAAGTGACTTAACCAGTGAGCTCGGGACGTACACCCTCGTAGGGATCTTACTGTGAAGTACTACTACGCTTACCAGCTTCACTCAGGGTAATATCTCGGCAACCATTCACTGGAAAGAGGATTTGCTGCCATATATTTAGATTGAATTCGGACTTGTGTTCCACTTTTTCAGAACTGATCACATATATTGTTACAAAGCTGGAAATACTCTAGGTAAGAATTCAAAACAAGTAGGTGATTAGCCTACCACATAACAAGACGGGTTTTAAGCAGATTTGTCAGGGCAGTAGCCACGTAGGATCTTCGACGAACACACACACACGCTGTTTGATTTTTACAATTGCCGTTCCATTCAGTCTGAAATGATTTAACAAGAATTGAAAGGAGTGTACCACCTTTAATTCGGGTATTTTTCTATCAATCAAACAATTTCAAAGCAATTGCTCATCAAATTTCATTATTACATAGGAATAGTCTCCTCATCAATATCACAATCCTTGATGAAACATTCAACACAGCCCAGCGGTATAATAGAGCTGGTAACGCATTCGCGCACATCGTCTCTCTCTCACTCCCATCTCAACACACACCATCTTTAAAAAAAGTTCTAAAGTTTGAAATTTAACACCCTTTTTAACACATAAAGGTCATATCAAAAGCAGTTCAACAGAACTTGAGAAGATTCCACATGAATCTCCAGGGCAGAGCCTTGAAAACTCTGAAAGTTTCAGAGAAAAAATTCCGCACCAGGCGTGACTTGAACCTAGGTCCTCCGTGTCCAAAGTCTTGTGGCTTGACCACTGAGCTAGGTATGCCCTCCCACACACCATCTCTCTCACTCCCATGTATACATAATATTTACAACTGGTGATTTCACAAATATATTTTCCATCATACCAAATGTTTTAAAAGCTTGCGTAAAGATATTCAAATGCTTCATTTCCCTGAACGATAACACTTAAAATGGTAACAAATATGGTGGATGATGAAACAGGTGACAGTGAAATGACTAGTTAGACAGTCAAAAACTAAATTATTCCATCTGTATTATTTGAAAAGACCCAAAAACATTTCACAATGAACACGTTCCTCTTTCCCACTCCTCATCATTCATAAAATAGTTGAAATGTTTACAAACAAACCAGACTACACTTGAATACATAACCCTGATTCTACAATTTTGGATGACTCTAGTCGGTCCTTCATAACTGTTACATACATATGAGACAGAATGACAGAAATTTGTCAATAAAAAATTGGGAAAGATACATTGCAGTTCACATGACCAAATTCCCAATGTTCCTGAGAAGTCTTTCTTTGGCAGGAAATCAATTTTATTATTTATTTTTTTAAAACTCTTTGTATGTCCTTGAACTCTGGTTGGTTTTGACGCACTGTTTGTCTGTAAAATGTTGAATCAAGTGTTATCTCTGTCTCATGGCATGGAGCTATCTTTATTCTAGGTAGGCAAATTGGCACAACGTGGTTTGGTCCTGAATGACCAAATTTTGATCTAGCTGGATTTGACGACCAGGGGATTTGAAAGACGGAAGATTGAGGGGATCATGTTACTGATGTGGTGAAACAGATCCTCTGATAGACCCTGGAGGAAGGAAAACAAATGTTAACATATGACTTGTCATAGAAAGTCAACTTGGAACATATAGACAAGGGGGATGAAAGGGGCCACACATACACATACATAGTAGTAATGACAATAATAACACATTAACTCTTTACGGACGTATCACCACTATATGGGCGATGTGGGCACGTATCATCTCATAACTTTTATCTTCATTTTCTCAATTCATTCTTCTTTTCTTTTGTAATTACTTTCCTGGTGTTCTCCATTGGATAGTGAGAAATTTGATGTATAATATGTCTATCTAGCGTTACAATTTTTCTTGATATAACACTTTTTAGTATTCCCATGTTCACAGTGGGTTGATCACCTGCTTGGCTTAATATCTTAATCCAGAGAAATCCAGACTCATTGTGCTGGCCCTACACTGTAATGGTAAAAGGGAATTGGATAAGGAAGAAGTATTCCCATGTCAAGCAGAAACCATTCGTCTGGAAAGAGTTAAAAAATATTTCTATAAACAATTGGAAAACATAAATCCACGCGGACACCAGTTTTAAACTGAATTCAATTTTCTGCTCTTTGCTTTGACTTTTTGTTTTAATATTAATCCAACCTACGAATAAAGAAGGTAGCTAAGCAGTTTTTGATGACCCAGTGGTCACGCTGGGATTTCATTTACTTGCCACTTTTGACTCTTGTCTGTCCTATCTGATGGCAGACTGTAAAAAGCTATGTTTATAGAGAGTGAATCCTGGGGCTACAGGTGGCCTTACAATAGCCAGCCAGATGGTCAAACGGGTCTTGGGAAAGTATTCTGTAATAGACCAGTGTCCTATCCAGAAAGTGACAAATTTTCACTTGTCCGCTTCACGCTACCAAAACCGGGTTAAGCTTATGAGCCTTAAAGTTAAAGACTCTTGAAGACATACTACTTTCAGATGGTTATACCTTCCTTACTCAAACCATGTACAAACAGTACTGAAATGTCCCACAAACAAACAGAAAGACAGTATCAGCAGTACTGACAGTATCACCAGTACTCGTTACTGACCGTTGGGAGCAGGAATTGTATAGTCTTGGACTGCTGACTGCTGTAGGTAGCCATCTCTATCATGAATCCCTTGACACATTTGAACATGAGTTCTGCCCTCTTCATGCACCACGGGATGGTCATTTCCTGGGAGGAGGAACAGCACAAACAACGGTCAGTTTCAACAACTCAAACATGGAACTAAAGTAAAGAAGTAGCTATCTCTAAAGTTGTTTTTACACCCTTGGCAACTCATTTTAGGTCGTTTCAAAGACCTACAATTTGTAGTCTATTTCCGACAGGACTCGATTCCATAAAGAATCCACAGGGTCAGAGACAGAGTCATAAAAACTCTGCTAAGAAAGTCCAAGGGAAAAAATTACCACATCACGGCCAGGATTCGAACCCAGGCCATTTGGCTCGCAAGGGTAAAGCGTTACCACTATGCTGCGACGATCACGTAAAGAAGTCTTTAGGTGCCATAACACTCATACTCAATCTAATCTCTAAAACATCACTTGAGAATTGGTACCGATATGGAGAAAAGATTTTAATAGTAGAAGTGGCGTGACGACTGCAAAATAAATAAAGAAAAATGACACATTTCATTCAATAAAACATAATTTGTATAGTTTACATACACATTGAGGTCACAGTGGGTTGATCACCTGATTGGCTTAATATCTTGATCCACAGAAATCCAGCCTCATAGTGCTGGCCCTACACACTGTAATGGTAAAAGAGAATTGGACAAGAAGAAGAAGACATACACAAACAAACAGTTTGAAGCCAATTACCTCTGTCATTTCATGGGTAAGCAGCAAAGGAATCGTAATGGTGTGTACGTCGTAGCGGAAACACAACTTGATGATGTTACGTATACTGAGTATTACAGGGTGTCGGGACGTTATGTCCGAGGTGCGTAGATTGTCATCAGAGACCAGGTTAAATACGATGTGAACTTCCGACAGGTTGGAATGCTTGGTGATGTAAAAATCTCCCGAATGAAGCCGCCGTTCTCCCGGCTTGTCCTTTAAAAAACAAAATGACAGGAGATTAAAACAGTTTGGTGTATCGGAAGGGTTCTGTCACAAAATGCCTTATGTGTAAAATCGCAAAGTGTATAAAATATTGATTTATCTTCTTTCTTATCCAATTCCCTTTTACTATGAGGCTGGATTTCTCTGGATCAAGATGTCAAGCCAAGCAGGTGATCAACCCACTGTGACATTTGTGGAAGGGATTCATTTTGCCCAGACAGCGGCCTTGCGGCCTACTCTCATCAATTTTTAACGTGCGCAACGTGCAAACGGGACCTCCGAGTTTATCATCCGTCTCCGATAGGACTAGGTTCTTCGATCCCACCTACCTGAATAGGATAAGGGGAGTGGCATCTAGGTTTTCACCGAGTTTCACAGAGAAAAATACCTGACGCTGTCGGGAATCGAACCATGTACCTTTCGCTTCAGAGGCACTGCGCCACTGGGACCCCCATATTGATTTATTCGATACCAAACTTTTGATTTGATACCTGTGTGACACAGATTCACTACAACTACCAATGGGTCTGTTATCATTACCTTAACAAAATGGAAGCAAAAACTCTCTTTCATTGTCTATCATACTAAACATGAATTATATGTGCTGTGGCTATGCACCAATTAAAATGAATAAATAAACACCATCCTACCCAAAATTTATCACACAAATCACCTTTTAAAAACCTAATCATAATCGTAATTACCTTTTCTTCATTGGAACCGCTGGAGCTGGTGGAACTGTGAAGACTTATCTTGTCATCGTCATCATTGGCTATTCTTTTCAAGGTCCGAACCTCGTTGATGTTGGGCAACTCCTGCTCAATCGTTGCCAACTGGGCACTCAGAGTTGGAAAGTGGAAGTCTGTTGACAGCTCACACACTCCAGCAAATTCTGTTGGTTTAAAGTTAAAACTTGTTAGTTTTACACCCTTGGAAACACAGTATAGGTCATATCAAAGACGGGACCTCCAGTTTATAGTCCATCTCCAATAGGACTTAATTCTATATGGAATCCACAGGGTCAGAGCCATGAAACTCGAGAAAGTTCAAATGGACCAGTATCTTCTGCTCACAAAGCAAGATTCAATTAAAGTAAAACAAAGCGAGTAATTATTTAGCACATAAGATATCCACAAAGTTGTCATGCTCCTCAAGCTTTACAATGTCTTGTTTACATAACCGCAGGCCATTACATTTTAGTATGGGGAGTACACAGTGCAATCTGCTTGTTAGGCGTTTCATATCGTTTGATGCTCTTGGCCGGATACTCAATTACATTTGTGTTGACAGAGGTAATAAGACGTGTAGTTCATTTTAAAACAAGGCAGACTAGGAGGGTAGCTTTTCTAACAAATAATTCCAGTAAGAAATTCCTACAACAAAATACAAATTTATCCAAAAGACAAGGAAAAGCTAGACACGAATATAAAGACGATGTTTCAGCTAGACAGACAGACAGACAGACCTACAGACTTACTCTGTTTAATTCCCGTGTAAGTGTTGAGTCTGTTGTCCACCAATAGAATCATCCCACACAGGGAGTTGGAGTAGAGGGACATGGCCGTCTGAAGACGCTGGGGTTGGGGAATCACCACGCCACTGGAGGAAGACAATGATTGGTTAAATGGGCCCTAAACGTAGCGGCTAATGCGTCTCCCTCACATTCTCGTTGCTCTCTCAGTGAAGATGCAGAAAGTCTATAAAACTCTTCTACATACACTGATTGCACATGCGTCCCTTACTCGTCTTCACTGAAAGAGTGATGAGAATGTGAGGGAGATGTCATGCTACTCTGTTTGAGGCCTAATTAGCCTCCTCTATTACTCTCTTTTTCTCATTCTTTTTCTCCCACCATCTCTCTTTCATTATTTGTATTACAATCGAACATCATATTCAAACGTACAGACATTTTTACATTCGATGGATCTATCGTGCTGACGTTAATGACGTTTTTTTATCTCGACGCTATTTATAGAAACTATCAGGAGGTGGTGTACGGTTGACTTTTTATGTTGGTAGACATAGATAGACATGAGAAATACTACTCTTTGCTAATGGTAAGAATAGTCATCTATTAGTAGCTTGCCCTTCCTAGCAACAAACTTTAATGCAAAAACGACATAGAAATTTTCTGATAAGTTGAAAATCCTTGCCTTAGACCAACTACTGTCAATTATCCTAATAATAATGATAATAGTGCAAAATCATCACTTGTCATCTAAGTCTACGGCAAAAAACACCAAACCCAATAAACCCTGAACACTTTAAGCTCAAAAGTATTTGGCTACAACAAGGATCCAACAAAATATGGACAACAAATCTGGAAATGATAAAATAGCATAAACAGGGCGACACCTACCCAATGGTGTGAGGCTTGTGTCGACACAGGTCAAGGATATTCGTACACAAGATACGTAGGTTGTGTGTGGTCTTCATTTGAGCTCCTGCAAAACAAACAAAAACAAATTCTTCAATGTCTTCATATCCTATGTGCTTCGCAATTCTTCATTAACTTCTGACACGCCATTACACTCCAGTTCCCTTCTCAATTTCCTGGACATCATATAGGGCAAATCATCTGGACACTTCAGCACCATCATTGAGTATGTTACCCACGGACCAGGCAATCAGAACAAAGTGTTGCCCACTGGTCATCCATCCAGTTACGTACCAATACAGACATTCGTTGTTTGACCTCACTGATCAGGTGACTATACTATCAGTCACAAAGTGTTGCCCACTGGTCATCCATCCAGTTACGTACCAACACAGACATTTGTTGTTTGACCTCACTGATCAGGTGACTATACCATCAGTCACAAAGTGTTCCCCACTGGTCATCCATCCAGTTATGTACCAACACAGACATTCGTTGTTTGACCTCACTGATCAGGTGACTATACTATCAGTCACAAAGTGTTCCCCACTGGTCATCCATCCAGTTATGTACCAACACAGACATTCGTTGTTTGACCTCGCTGATCAGGTGACTATACTATCAGTCACAAAGTGTTCCCCACTGGTCATCCATCCAGTTATGTACCAACACAGACAT
>JARBEQ010306935.1:13146-27852 GCA_030265355.1 Tritonia tetraquetra
TCATTGTTTGACCTCATTGATACTATCAGTCACAAAATGTCAAGTTTTAAAATTGTTAGTTTTCTGCCCTAGGAAACTCATTTTAGCCATATCAAAGACAGAACCTTCGGAATATAGTCCATCTCCCACAGGACTTAGGAGGGAGGAATCCACAGGATCAGAGCCAAAAAAAACTCTTGAGGAAATCCCAAGGAAAAAATCCCAACATTGACAACAGGATTCGAACCCAGGACCTTCTGTGCACAAAGCAAATGCATTACTACTATGCTACAATGTCCTCACTGATCAGTTTACTATGCTATCGGTTTTGCCACTACATCAGAGCATCAATAAGAAATGAAATCGTATGAAACAAAAGACCATTTTGCATAAAGGCGGGAAAAAAAAAGAAAGAGAAACAGCATGAAAGAGATCAAGAGACTCATTCGAGACGATTCCTTGACTAGGTGAAGGAGCGTAACTGTACTGACAGGGGTATGGAATTAATGTGGTCGGGCCATCCCTCAAAAGGAACCGAAGCCAGAAGTTGCAAACCTAAAGCACAAAGGTATCAAATCAAAGCAGGCGCACCTAGACATAATTATGACGTCACGCAAACCACAATACATGACTACACTCAATGTCAAATTTCATTGTGGTGAGCCCCCCCCCCCCCCCCACCCCCCAGGCAGGCGCAGGGCTGCACCCAGAAGAATATAAAGAGAAAATGATTACATACCTAAATGAATGGTAAAGCTCTCCTCCAGACGAGTGACAGGAGCCTGCCTCTCGTCCTCCTCGGCCTCGGGTAAAGTCGTTGACATACTCCTCAGTCTCTGGCTGGTGAAAACACAACGCCTAAATCATTATTATGATGTACTATGCCAAAAGATGCCCAGAGGGGTAGAACCTCCCAGTTTTTATCAATAGCTGAGGGGGTACCCACAAGGGCTACAGTAATTTTTTTATTGGCCCATCTTTGATTAATACTGATCAGTGTATTGCTCATGGTGCCAGTAAAGAGTTGTGGACATAGTGGGCTGATCACCTGCTTGTCTGAGACTCACTGATCCAAAGAGTTTCCGGCTCTGTGTTCAGTCGTGTTTGGTGGTCGGGGTGCCTGCATTTATGGCAGGTATCTTGTGTGCCTTTCATGGCTGAACATAGGGCTGGCCCCAACACTGCTCTGCGGTATTAATGGGGCTCGATCAAACAAACAAACTATGCCAAAAGTGGCAAATTCTCCTAGTTCTTGCAAAGCTGAGGGGGTGACCACAAGGGCTACATTAATTTGGTTATTGACCTTGCTTATGATTTATACTGCTCAGTGTATTGCTCTTGGTGTCAATAAAGAGTTTAGGACATAGTGGGCTGATCACCTTCTTGTTTGAAATTCTTTAATCCACTGTAATTTCCAATTTCCCTCTGTTCAGCCATGCTTGGTGGTCGGGGTGCCTGGAATTATACTGGGTATCTTGTGTGCCTTTTCATGACTGAAAATGGGGTTGGCCCCAACACTGCTCAGTGGTGAAAATGGGGTTCAAACAAACAAACAAACAAACTATGCCAACAAGCCTCAATTAGCAATATCTCAGAACCCATTCAACCTGTTTGGATAAATTTAGTATAACTGGAAAGAGGAATCGCTGCCCAAAAGAACGATACCAATATCTTTAAATGTATTAATTTCTACTTATGTTTCACTTCTTTGCACCAGTCACGTATTCACAAGAATCCAATCAGCTTACACGTAAGAGGGCAGACTGACGTTTCCCTGAGAGTCTTCGTGCACCCGGAACACCCATTCTCTGTATTCATTCTTCTGTTGTTCATGGAGAGCGTTCAGTTCTGTTTGCCATTTGTGTTCGATCACCTGAAATGTTTGTGGTCAAGGCCAAGGAAGAAACGGTGAGCATCGTCGCCCCTGATCAAATAGCTATACTGACATATAATATATACCATTGCTGTCGGATTATAAATGTACAATTGCAAATTTTGTCACTTTTTACTTTTCAACCAAAAGACACGTTATCATGTCATAAACATCCTCTTTTCAATGGAAAAAGTGTCAGCCAATCAAAATGCCTATTTTTGTACTGTGACATAGATATAGCCGTACCAATTTTCCCTACCTCAAATGTCAAAGGTCTAAATGAACATTTAAACCAAATGAGGAAGATGAAAAATGTCACTTCTACAATAAGAATCCAACGATATATACATCATGATACTCAACAAACAACAAACAACAAACAACAAACAACAATCCTAATTGAGGAAGTAAACTGCATCTGTTCCTTACTCATTCATTATGTGAAAAGTGACACTGTGTGTTGACAACAAATCCTTGATTGAAGATGGGACCAATGGTAGCATCCCATTCAGGCAACTATATGAGAGTACTATAAGAGTAATTTAAAAGTTTAGAGTTTTACGACCTTGGAGAGTACTATAACTATTAGACCAATAAAAGAGTAGTAAATGAGAATACTGCCATCCAAAGGCAGGTTGACGTAACTGCCATCTTCTGGTTTTTAGGGTTTTCCTGATTATTCAGGTCAGCGATTCCATTTCTACGTGCTGAAAAATATAGAAGTGCGTATCCCAATGGCAAAAAAGTCCGCAAAAAAGTGTGAAGGTCATTTTTGTTGAGTTAACCAAAAGCAGACCAACATAACTGACGCTGCAGGTGGCAGAGTGACAGTAGATATGCCACTTACGTGCCATGTTCTCGGTGACCTCCTAAAATTAAAACATAATTACGTCAAAGAGCATGAAGATTAAATATGAGCAACAATGGCAAAACAGCTTTTCTGCTTTTGCGCACAATTTTTGCAAATAAGATGAGAAAAAAGTGCCTGGAAAAAAATATTTACACCTCCTCAGTAGCTAAAACTTTTAACAAAATATTTTTTCCGTTATTGTTTGAGAGACTGGGCAACGGAAGTTAACGCTATTTTTCTAAAAATTGGAAAATGGTCTTGTACATCACATTACCTTTGAACAGCAGAATGGACCTGATTGTGATGGGATGAAAAGACACAAGGAATGAATAATGACTGACCTGTCTGTTTTCAAAGAATCGCTGTGCTAGTGAGTTGATGTCTTCGTCTCGGTACATGCTCCCGGTCTTGTTCAAAGCTTGGTCCATCTCTACCCTCTGTCTACGAGAGAATTACACAACAATCATTCAACGACAACGTGTGTAATGTGTATTGTGAAAATTCAAATAATAACCAAGGAAAAAACAATTTCTACTCAACATCTCTAAACACAACATTTTCACAATCAACTGTATACCATAATATTAGTCATAGTAATCAGGCTACATCTTTCAGCATGACATATCTATTGATGTTAAAAAATGAACAATTTAAAGGTATGTCTAACGAAAAGGGAAAAAAATGGAGTAAAGAAATGAACATTTTTGTACTTATTAAACATACTTCTCTTGCAAATGTTGAAGGTCTTTATTCCGCTCCTTGATCAGCCTCTCGATGCCCAAAGAATATTCGTGTTCCAGATTTAACAACGTTTCCAGAGCAGGAGAGTGAATTAGTGTGTGGTAGACCTCTGCAAATTTCTCATCCCTGGTCACTTCATGCGGCTTGGAATAGATTTTTAGTTCCTGGATACAATATATATATAGTATACAAATTAGGGAGAAAGTACAAAGGAAGGCCATTAACACCATTGCCAATCGTCGTCAACAGAGATCTATCGCGATTAAACAACACATGTCTAAAGTTGAAATCCACAAAAGACGTCGCCTATTTATCATCTGTGGCCGGTGATAGACACGAATGGAGACAGCTTGTTTGGAAGATCAAGAAGGCAGCTGAGGCATCAGAGTTGAACGACTAAGATGCGAAAGGCATTTAGTCAGTCAAGTAAGTCAGGATACAATATTGAAAGAGTTTTAAGTACAACTACAGTTGTAATAAAACATTTCATTTGGATAATCATTTACTATCTCAACAAAATCCATTCATAATTTTATCCCAGTCGTAGACAATGCCATTTTCTCTACTCTGCTCCATCAGGCGTTTTTTCTTACAGAGTGTAATCACCAAAACGAGAAAACTAAATCCATTCAACTATTCATACTTTCCTCAATCCAACTATTCATCCATCAAAGCATCCACAGTCGTTTCTATCAATCCATATGCCACTGAAACATCCCATAACTATTTGTTAGAACATTCCATAATATTTGATAAATTCACCAACTCTTTAATACCAAGCTAATTGTTCGGAGAGGAGATGGGTGTGCCAAGTTTTTCAGGCCCACTGATAGTGTGGACTGGAGTGACGATACCTGAACTCCTAAGGAAAGTCACAGATAGACCAGCACGGAAAAAGACTGTATCTCCTGCATCCCACATGTCCCCCCTACGACTTAAATTTTAACGCCCTTTTTAACGCATAAAGATTATATCAAAAGCGGTTCAATAGAACTTGAGAAGATCCCCTGTGAATCTCCAGGGCTGAGCCATGAAAACTCTGAAAGATCCAGAGAAAAAAATCCTGCACCTTGCGCGACCAAAGTTCAGTGGCTTGACGGCTTGACCACTGAGCTACGGGGTCCTCCCCCCCCCCAACGACTTTACAGTCATGGGAATGAATGAAATGTTATATTATTGTCTCACTCACTTTGTTATATTTGGGCAACCACTGGTTGATGAGATCGTCAGCATTCACCTCGCCACTCTTGACCTTCTTCACAGCATCATCAGCATTTTTATCATGAAGAAGAGAAGTCTCTTTCTTGACAAATCCTTCAAATTTGTCATCCAAATCTATGACCAAGACCGAGACAAAGAAGTAATGAGAAATATTTGACCAGAGGAACAGTTGTATGGGGGACAACAAAATTACAAATATAGGCGCTATATAAAAATTATATATCATTGTTATTATTATTATTAAATATGCAGTTTCTTAATTACAATTATGCCTTTGGAGAGTATACATGGAAAATGTTTATATATCAATTAGATTTGACACCTTCCTTCAAATCGAAAGTGTGCTGGAACAAACTCCTCTGTACCCACACACAGTCGAAATGTTAAGTTTCACAAACCCTAAAACCCAGTAAAAAAATAATTTACACCCATTTCCATTTGACTAGCACAAGTACATCGACGGATAAAAATTGAATAGATAGAATTATGAATATTTATCCTCAGTACACAGTGGGCTGATCACCTGCTTGCTATATCTGCCTGATCCAGAGTTTTTCAAGCACCATGTTAAGAATGCTGTACATGGAGCAGGGTGCATAACTCCTTAGGGGTAATATTTATGCTATGGAAAACAAAACAATGGCTTCATTAATCAAAATGTATCTTCACAGACTGCCGTATTTGAATAACACCAACACAGTAATTATTCATCAGCTTTTTGAAAAATACCAGACAGAGGAGATAAATGTTAACGATTTTGATGTATCTTTCGCTAACAGTCTTACTTTTCGTTCTTCATCATTTCCTGGCTTACTTTTCAGTGCCAGGTACATTCTTACCTTTTGAGACAAAGCATGGCAATCTGTGGGCGTTGATCAGCCGATAGGCAAACTCCCTGGCTGTGGTAGTCAATGGCAGGACGACCGGAACGTTCAGGGTACAGGTGTTTTCCTTTGTAGAAAAGGTGAAGGTGAAATCTTTTTCCACAGAATGCGGCATTTTGTCTATAATGCCCTTGGCCGGATACGCTAAGAAACAAAAGAAATAAGGAAGAAAATAAAGACTGTGGAATTGTGAGGAGACTAATTAGTCAAATTCAATTACAACAGTGAACAATTTAACTCTATTTTAAATTTTTCATGCCTTGTCCTCAATTAAATAGACGTTTTTGTCATAAGCAATTTTCATGTCATAACTTTCATCTTCATTTTCTCAATTTCCTGGTGATCTCCATTCAAAACTAACAATTTGATGAATGTTATCAGACTTGCCAACCACCCTTTGCCAACCCAACGAAGTTTTGCATATTTTTGCCCAAAAATTTACCCATTTTTTCATTTTTTTAAAATGGAAGGTGCCTGACGAAAAGAAAGTACCTGACAAAAAACTTGAGATTTTTTTCCTAATAAAACTCATCATCTCTTCATGAACACCAGTCATCATTGATGCATTGTCACACCTAAGGCACACAGTTATCCCATTTTACACCACACTCAGCCAGTAACATATCCAACAGATTAAAAATGATTTGTTGTTTGTTTGCGTATCGGAACAAATTTCCTCATAATTCCGTATTTGTGACCAAAATGAGTTTCAAAATGCGCAAATTCATACTGGTTGGCAAGTCTGTAATATGTCTATCTAGGTTGAAAACTTTTCTCGTTATGACTCTTTTGAGACACGCCCACATCACCCATATAGTGGTAATACGTCAAACCACGTCCAGCGCCAGCACCACTAGATGGGTGCTCCGTCCGGAAAGAGTTAATATCAATAGGTAATGAGTTTAGATCTAAGTTTTCCTATGTGGATTTGTGTTAAGCTGCCAATTGATGGTTTGTCTCCTTGTGGATATAATGCTGATTCCCTAAGCTGTTACACAATGACATACCTGGGTTGATTAAGGCATTAGACATTAGAGGTAAAGCATATTTAGAGTGGATATAATGTGGAATAGATTGCCCCCATTAGTTGTTGCAAGTAAAGACCATGAAATCATTTGGATCCTGACTGGCCAAACATTGGAGAATGCAAACAATAAATACAAGGAAGAAATTTAGTTAAATACAACCGGATAAAATATTTTTTATTGGCCGGTCTTCAATTAAACTGTTCAGTGTATTGCTCATGGTGCCAGTAATGAGTTATAGACACAGTAGGTTGATCACCTACTTGTCTGAAACTCTCTAATCCAAAGAGTTTCTGTCTCTGTGTTCAGTCACGTTTGGTGGTCGGGATGCCTGCATTTGTGGCAGGTATCTTGTTGTGTACCTTTCATGACTGAAGATAGGGTTAGGCACCCCAACACTGTTCAGCAGTATTAATGGGGTTCAATCAAACACACAAACAAATATAATCTCATTTTTAGTTGAGACCATTGCCTAGAGCTGATGTTAGATGATCAAAAACAGAATCCTAGAGTCAGAGGAGGATCTATGAGTATCTTGCCGAGGGATAGTTACAAAGCACTGAAAGCTGACATGAAATGGTAACAGAAAGCTGACATGAAACGGTAACAGAGCAAATTGAGATGATAGTGGCACAAGACACCTTATGAAAAATGCTAGCCAACATCCTGCACATCATAAAAACCTTTTGAATACCATTCTTGGAAATCAATATTTTCACACGACTTTTCACGGATCACATATATATATCTTTTATAAAAACTGATCATGACGAATAGATACGGTGAAACAACTTATCAAGATATTGGTTTCTGTAATCATGACGACATCATAAATACAGCTAAGTAACTAAGTCGAAGATGCATTGAATTCAGATTTTTTCTTGAACAGTGGCTTTTTCTTATAATCCCAGCTACTCTGACTCTGGAATTTTCTATGTACTTCGTAGACGAAAGATAATTTTTACTCCATTGTAAAGGTCAAACCACCTGACTCAGCACTGGAGCGTAATAACATTTATCCACTCAGATAGTCTGTCTCTCTTTGTTTACTCATTTCATAGTTTCGACGTCAGGACAGCTAGACGTCTACTCCATCACCACTTCTTATTTCCATTCCATAGATTTTCAGCTATTTACACAGCCGTTAATGGTTATCAAAGTTATTTCATTTATTTTTGTTATTGGTTGGAGTTTGCATGAATGTTCAATGAGTGCATAAACATGACAAAGAACTTCTTCAGATCTTTAACTACTCTGTAAACAGTATCAACATACTAATCCTTTTCAAAACTACATTCCACAGGGCCACAAAAACTTGAGAAAGTAAAAAAAAAAGATCGCAACGAGGATGCCGGGTTTGAACCCAGGACCTTCTGCATGCAAAGCAAATGCGTTACTATTATGCTACAATGCCCCCCTACTCAAACTGAAACTAAAGAAACCTTGTATTGTTAAAATGCATGCTTTTTAACCCTCTCTAGAATCTCTAATCTAACACCATAGTAATGTGTTTCACACTTCTCTCTCTCTCTCTTCCAATCTTTTGTACAGGAGTCTTTGAGCCCCATGTCAACACCAAACTCCCTTTAGCATAGAACCTTAGACTAAAATATAAGTAAATGCGTTTAATGTAACCCCAATTTCAAGTTTCTGTCTCTGGAGGGTGAAACGTTTGTTATGACTATGAATGAGAATTTTGATGAGATTTTGTAGAGAGGTGTGAGGTGTCTCTAATTCTTGACAGATATCTCTATTCTACTCACATCTCTCTGTTAATGTATGTCTTTACGTTTAAGAAAAAGCAGTTTATATCAGCCTTTGAACACTCTCCAGAGAGTACTTTTTAAGTGAATACAAAATCTTACAAGAGCCTTTCTGGATGATTTAATCACGACCTGTCATTTGTTTCGGAAGTGGGCGTGTTATTGTTATTCGGCCATTTTGTCAGACGAATGACGGGAAAGAGACCTAGACCGCCACACAGGTCATGAGTAAGAAGAAGTGGGTCATATCGTGTGTGTGGAGATGGAAGAAAGTCGGTCACCTAAGGGTGAAACACGAACTTCTGGCTCTGATGGTGAGTACTTCGCTATTATTTTGTTTAAATGACAAAAATTATTAGTAAAGTCATGTCGAATATGAATTGTTTACTATTTCCAAACGGATACGAGTTTCGATGTCAAGCACTCAAACGGGACGTATGCACCCCATTTAGATAGGCTACTATGAGACTGCTCAACCGTTTTTCGCTTTGTTGTAGAAATTAGGTCAGTAGTTTCAAACAGTCTTGCACAGTGTTGAAAGTATACAAAAAGTTAAAGATGTGACTTTTATCTAAAATATGTTGATTGTGAATTGATTTTCGTTTTTAAAGATGTATTTTGCACTTGGTGACATTAAATCTCGTGTTCCCTTGGCCTCGTGAGGCCACGAAAGAGATTGAGTAGATTGCGGTTATGAGGTCATAGCGAGAAATGGGTCATAGTGTTCATCGACATCCAAGAACGCGGGAAGTCTTCGCATAGGTAATCAGTGAGACATTTTTAATGTAATGATTGCACACACAACATATATTCTTCCTTTTTGGAAGCTATAGAAACTGAATTTTAGGGGTAAGACTAAGATCTAATTTTAGATCGGAATATTCTCTTCGAGTTGTGGTTAGGACTTATGATTGGATTGTTACACTCTTTCACCCATTTCTGTGTTTAATTTAGACTTCTGTGATCGTGTGTTTATGTTATGATGACTTTTATATTCTCTTTTGTTAGAAATGCATTCCTATTTCTTTATTATGCTTTATGTATTATCCGCATAGACCGTACATTATCCATTTATGATCGGTCGAGACTAGCCAGGAGTATTAATGTTGATAATAATTATTGATCAATGAAATGGTAGGCTATCTATAGATTGGTGTGTGTTGTATCCGCAAAATTAAATGATGTGCTATGACCTGTTTTGTTTTGATGGATAAGCCTCTCGTGCCGAGGTGGGACGGCTAGGTCATGTGTTACGTCATTTCCCCTCCCCCACTTCACCCTCCCCTACGCGGTTCTTGCCTGGTCACTTTGACAATACAATAACTTGGGGTCAATGCTGATGGCCTTAGGTCAAGATGACCTACTTGGAAACTGCAACCAATCAGCGCGTTTGTTTCTCTTGTTACAATTGGGGATGTGTTATGATTGGATTGAGGGCATGTCAGTCAAAGTCACGGGTTCCCTCTCGGGTCTGTTACCTTATGTAACACTGTTCGCTTTCCCCCAAATTTGAACTCCTAAGTAGACTATTGTATTGTGTTGTTGTTTATTATATTTAAAGTTTTCTCTCGAAATTTGACAAATCCGTACTTATTCAAATTATGAGATGCCTAGACCCCTAATGTTGTACGTGTGAATGGGCTTGTGTATTTCTGTATTATGTCTTGAGTTGGGTTTGTTTTACCTTTATTACTCTTACTGGTGGTTTGTGAGATAAGTAACGGATATATTTTTCAACTGCTCTTGTTGTTCACCCAACTGTGTGCAGAGATAGTGACGACAGTATTTATGTTATTTGTAGGTCTTTGGTCCATAGCAATATTAAGAACAATTACCCCCAGGAATAGAAAGTGTCTAGACCCCAATAAATGATGTAAATATCGCTGATGATGATTTTCCGACTTTGGGTTAATGGTATTTCATTCAGAAATGAACCTGTGAAATAAGGAACCGTTTGTAGAGTATCATGTGGGTCGCTGGTGAGGTAGAGTTTTGTCATGCCAGAGATAATGAACCACCCGCTCTACTAACTGAGCTATCCTCCACTTGATCCTCACAGTTGACAAAACCACTTTTCCTCTGTGTGACTGATTTTCTAGCACTTTCACATTTTCCTACTTTTATTGATACTTTTTATCAATACTAGTGCCTGCTCCCCTTTAATTCCAAGAAGAAATGGAGGAAATGGATCTAGAGTAGTTACATATTATCTGTAAATGAAACCATCAGAACGTCAAGACACGTGGCGGCGGAATGAGGAGGTGCAAGAGGTAGTAGTTAAAAAGAAAGCAGAGAAGGAAGGGAGAGATGCCAACAACTCAACTGAAGAAACAAGAGATGTCTTTCTTTACAAGTTGATAGCTACGGCAGCGGCTTATGATCTCTATCTATATGATAGCTTGGATACACCTGAAGGGCAGAAGAAAACAATTAGAATGGCCGAGACCAGAAAAAAAAAATCAGCAGCACACCTCTATCAAGCTAACCGTATCAAAGATGGAAGGGGAATTACCCCACGGGATGACGAAAGAATAAAAGACAGATGGAGGGCATATTCGAAACCCCCATGATTGTTGAAAACAACACATCTAGAAACAAATATTGAAACAAATCGAGTGAGGAGGAACATTGGGTCACAGTTATAGAAGCGAATAAAGCCCTCAAACATAATACATGTGTGAAGGATGGGAAAGCTGCTGGACCAGACAATATTTCAGTATCGGGAAGTGCCCCGGAGAGTAGTACGTTGTCAAGTGACTATCATACATGGTTTAATAAAGTTATACGCCAAGACAAATGCCCGAGGAATGGAGAAACAGTATGACATCCTGGAATGTGGAAATTATCCAGGTATTAGGCTACCGAGAGCAATCTTTCCATGTAAAGAAAATATAACTTACATTAAAAGCTATTTTTAATTCAATAAGTTGGGGGGGGGGGGCATGTATACTTGATATGAGAGACCAAAGTTTGTGAACTTTTAGTTGGCGGGTTATTGAGAAGTAGACCAAAATATGGTTTGGGAATGTAACATGGGAATCCCTAAAATTATTTTATGAGTCTAAATCTCGAGGTAGACATTGAGAGATATGGATTGAGGTCGTCTTTGATATTGTGGGAGGGGAGGTACTTTTGTTGGTGCAAAGGTGTCGCACTAGAGAGAAGTGAAGTGTGTTGTGTTTGTTTTGATCAAGCCCATTGATACCTCAATGGGAATCGAACTAGGTACCTTTCGCTTCTGAGGCAAGAGCCGTTCCTCTGCGCCACTTGGACCCCCAGCTATAAAAAGTACATGCCCCTTGTGGTCACCTCTCAGCTACAAAGCTGCCAAGTCTTGTTCTTGGGTTGTTGCTTTTTTAAGGGACTGTCCTGTTTTAAAAACTCGCTTAAAGGCCTGTTTCCATCGTTTTTATTTCACAATATTTTCCCTTCTTTCTCTATATTAGTGTCCTGTTTTTCTTTAGTCTCCTGTTTTTGCCTTCCTTGGTCAGGGTTGACAGACATGCAGTTATAGTAAGAACTGGGAGAAATTTTGGTCAGCCTTCAGTCTAAATTACATGTGTCCTTGCTGTCACCACGTTGCCAGATCTCTCTCTCTCTCTCTCGAATTATTCAAAATGTTACACGTGGATGTGTTAAGATGAAAAGGGATATGGGGGGGGGGGGGGGGGTAGTTATCGACCGTATCAGTGTTACCACAATTATTTGAAGAACCACAAGAACAATGTTCGTCAGATTTTAAAACTCTTCCCTGTCAAGTAATCAATATGGATACCCTACAGTTTATAACCGTCTTCTTTCTTTCTTGTCCGGAAATTCACATCGTAAAAATATATAACATTAAATGCAGCTTTTAAGCGGTTAAAATTTAACACAATGTATTGCTGTGTTTTGTTTGTTTGTTAGATCATTAAAGCTGATACAGCAATGCAATGTTGGGGCTAGCTATATTCGAGTGAATGGCATGTGAGACACCTGTATTTCTAATGCAACCTCTGTCGTCCACAAACCAACCTCAATTAATCAAAACAGAACGAAAAGGACAAAACCCCAACAAAGATAAAGCAAAAAAAACCAAACAACCCCCAAAACATCATCACGCGTGAGACCAAACCGAAACTAAAAGTGTTGTGTTATGTATCCAATGTCTTGAGACAGTGGGATGATCAGCCCACTGTCTGCATCCTCTGTTGACAGCATGGACAATTCTATACTGACCGCGGTATTGTCATCGACAAATTCCTGTTGCTTTTGTAGCCACTCCTCAGCTATGAAGTACAAAATGTGAGAAGTTGTCGCATTCTAATTCTAAATGTGTTGTTTTTTTGTTGCGCTCCCTTCAACACAGAAATATCATATCAACGGTGGTTCAACTTCAACAGAACTTGAGAATCTCCAGGGCAGAGCCGTTACAACTCTGAAATGTCCTGAGAAAATAAATAATCCGGCACAAGGCGGGATATAACTTATATCTGGCTAAGCTTCTTTAGTTGACAGAGTGTTGTGGGTGGGTTTGACGCAATCGCACAGAGTAGAGTTCTGCTGTTGGTGTGAAGGGATCGTGTATTGGAAAGGCGGCGATGGTGTATTGAGTCCAAGACAAAAATCAATACGATTGTCTGTGAAAGTGAAAGGGAAAAAATAAGGTTACTTGTACACTACTTGAAACGACAGAAATAAATTCAAACGCGCCCTAGTGGAGTGCTCTAGTTTGTAAGGATGGGGAGCTTTTCTTTTTTTTTTTTAAATAAAAATGTTTTCGATTTAAAGGCGCGCGCAGATTTGTTTTTGCTTCGTTCAGTCTGAGTTAGTAAAATGCAATACATTGTTGTCGTGGCTGGTGAACTTGACATACCGTATTATGAGACGTTATTTATGCAGGTATATTGGCGAGTCTTTCTTCCTGTATAAAAACATTATTGAGGGGTTTGCACCGTGTAGCAATTCATTCTCAACCAATGAGAGAGCGGCTTGTTCATTGCTAGCTCATTCGAAAATGACAGGTCGACACATCTAAACATAAATCTATACATTATTATATTCAAAGTGAATTTTGATTTACTGGATTTGTTCCCCCACTCGAAGCATGTTTAGATTTAAGGTTCAATGACACTGCATGTGGAATGAAACGCCCACACGGTGCAAATAATCCCAGGGACTATTTACATCACACGGTGCAAATAACCTCGCCCTTTTTTACCTTTCAGTGTCAGGAATATTGGTGACTATGTCACAATACGATAATCACTTGTTCAATGACAAACACATATGTAGAATGATAACATCGATATTTGTTAAAGGTTATTTCTGTTCTGTCAAACCGGGATAAATTACTCCCTCGGTTTGATATAATGAATGCGTTGTTTAAATAGTTCTTGCGTTTTCAGGACAGAAGAGTCATGACTATTACAAAAGCTGTTTAATAGAATGTTCATAGAATTTGAATATTCTACGTGAATTCCCAAGGCAGAACCATAAAAACGCTCAAAGATCCAGAGGACAAAAGTGGGGTTCGAACACAGGACCTACGCATTCATAGGAGAGTGACTTAACCAATCGACTACCTACTCAATATGTCTGTTTGGTTGGTAGGGTATCTGACGGTCGTGTAGATAAAATAAACAGTTAGTGAAGTGACACTCATGAAGTCGATTAAGATGTGCGAATTAATTTGGCTCAAACGGTACTGCCACAACTGTATTCTTTGCGTAACATTACCGTCACATTGCATTTCAGATGCATTATGATTAATTTATTCTCATTCAAAAAGGGGATTCCCATTGTCCCCGGCGATTCTGCTTTTTAAAAAAACACACAAAAAACTCTCTTATAATGGGCATGGGGGATTGAAATGAAAATGTTTCAGCCTTCCCCATTTAATTAGTGGATTTACATTTCTTGAACATAATATTCCACAGATGTTTGTCGGCTACATAATGATATTGGTTTGCCTGCTGTTTGTGGACATAATGGTGGGTGGTTCTCCTTTATCCCAATATTTTAGCGAGGCTGTCTTACGACTGGAGGCGAGGTTGTCGAGTCAAGAGAGCGGACTTCCATTAGCTAAGGTTGTAGGGTCGAGTCTCTGTCCGGCCTCTTTATAGTTTCACTTTGATGCCCCCACTCGACCTAGGTGCAGACATGGTGCCTTTTCTCGCCGAGAGTTGGGAAAGTAATGTGCATTAATGCCCAAACGGTTCGGCATCACATCTCCCTCACATTCTCAACGCGCTCTCATTAATGAAGACACGAGAGTCTCAGTGAGAAGGGGAAATGGACGCTCTTCGTGCGCGTTAAAAATAAATTAATTGAAGGGGAGCAGGCACAAGAGAAGTATCAAGCAAGGTTTGAAAATGTTAAAGTGCCAGAA
>JARBEQ010306936.1:0-16916 GCA_030265355.1 Tritonia tetraquetra
ACCGGGTATCTTGTGTATCTTTTATGGCTGAACATGGGGTTGGTCCCAACACTGCTTTGTGCAGTATTAATGGGGTTTGATCAAACAAAACAATTCTAAAGCATATATTGTGTTTGACCTTTTGACCTTGCTTAGAAGTTGGACCTCTATGAAGAGTATAGTAGCTTTGCCATTGTAATCACCTTCAATAAGAAAACAAGCTTCCAAGTGTTTGAATGCTAAGACATTAGATATGATAAGATGAGGTATGTTGAGTAGAGTTGATTATCATGTCTTGTTAGTCTTGTCAAAGAAAGGATTTCTCTTTTTTATTCTTTTGAACTCATGATTTTTGTTCTGTGGACTTAGTTTGTAATGTGTGATTTGTTTTTAATTCACCCAGGAAGGACAAGTGTTGGACTGCTCACAGGTTAATGATATACGACTTGGTTTGGCTCCCAAGATCAGTGTAAGTAAAGGTTGACCATTGACCCTGCTTTGATTGTCATGAATTAATTGAAGGGGAGCAGGCACAAGAGAAGTATCAAGCAAGGTTTGAAAATGTTAAAGTGCCAGAAAAATACAGAAAAATAGCCACAGGGAAATGGAAAGTGGACAGTAGGAATCGAATCCACACCGCGGTGTACGACAACACCGCCTAGCCGGAGAGAGAGGCCACACTCTTACCAACTGAGCGAATTAGCCACCCCCAAAAAAGTGGTTCATTAGTCAAGGCATTCGTGCGCTCATATCTTCTGACACCGCCCAGATATGAGCGCACTTTAAAAATAATTAATTGCTAATTTGTCCTACTGGCATTTTTCTTCACTTTTGGATTGTTTTTGTTTTTTCTCCTTGAACCAGGTTTTTATTGGTCCTGCCCCAGAGATTCACATGCGGTTTCTCAATTTAGCGCTGCCTTTGATATGACCTTTATGTGTTGGAAAGGGTGTAAAACTTCAATATTTTCTTTTTTTTCTTCAAGGATACAAAAGTTTTGGCTGATATATTGGAGAAAAGCACACATAGCCTGGAGTCGAGGACAATCACTGTTTGTAGTGGACTGGACCTTGTCAACATTACGTACACTCTACTAATTTCCAGAGAACCTGATGTTGCAAAGGTAATGTGATAATAGTGGAGATTTTTCAATTTCAATCTGTTATTTTCCATAGCGTTTCTGTAGGAACTTTGAGGGTGGTGGATTTTTAAATTTTTGTTAAAAGGTGTACCAGTCAGTGAAGTCTTAACTTAATGCCTATGTCATCATGAAATAATGTATCATTGCCTGCATTTTATCCTATTTCTCAGGTTTGGTTTGAAGGACTGCGTAAGATAACTCTCAACACCAAGGCGAATAATGTTTGTCCAATGACTCAGCTGAAAAAACAGTAAGTTTCTTTAAGATCTTCAAAAGGTTTTAAAACAGTTCATTAACCATGACATCAACGGCAATTATGATTTATTATCGACAAATTAAAGTCTTTTGAAAATGTTGTAATCCTTTAAATGTTCTGACTGTTCTTGTATGAATGATTTGTCTTGGTTTTTGTTTAAATACAGATATGTAATTTTATAATGATGAAAATAATTATTTATTTGTCTATGTCTGACTTACTTTTACAGCTGGATTAAGCTATGCTATATGGTCAATCCCAGTGGAAAAATCCCAGTGCGAGGGTAAGAATAAGAAATGAACATATTCTTTAAATTCATCTGAGGTAAACATAAGTGTTGATGCTCTAGTCTTTCCTTTTAGATGGAATAATATAACTGTTTGTTTGTCCATAATCTCTGACACTTTTTCATTTGATATTGGGCTAACATTCTGGCATAGGATAATTGAAGGACAAATTGTTGTGATATGTTTTCTTTTTTCCTTCACTTCTGTAACACTTTTCCTGATCACTATAAAAGTTGTGATGACGAAAAGCTTTTAACAAATCATAAAAATGATAGATACAGATTATACACATTTTGAATCTATGATTCTGTAACTGATGATATATCATGACATTAAAAATAATAACATAATTTTTTATTTTACTGGTGTTCTCTGCTTGTTTTAGACAGTAAAAAACATTATTTATATTTGTAATTTTTTCATAGCATTACGAGAACTTTTGCCTCTGGAAAGACTGAGAAAATGGTTATGTCAAGTCTCAAAGACTTAGGGCTTCCAAGTGGAAAGGTAAATTTGACTTAATTCATGATTTAAGTGCACATTTTTGTCCACAATTCGGAAAATGATTAAAATATGAAGTGAATATCATAATTGATTTTAAATTTCTTCTCTTCAACTAGTCCCTCCCTCCTTTTCAATTAGGTATTGCCCCTTTTTGTTTTGAACAGAAAAAGATTGAATGTTTAGTTGATTTATGTTAATACTCTTTGAGAACTGTGTTTAACCGTTTATGGAAGAAATTTTTTGTTACCATTTACAATCTACTTATTTTGTGATTTTATGAGTGATGTAAGAATATTATTTTTTTATTTTCCAGGGTGATGAAATTGACCCCGGGCTTTTTACTTTTGACAAATTCTATGAACTTTATCACATGATCTGTCCTCGTTCTGATGTTGAAGAGTTATTCAAAGATTTGTGAGTGTTTTTGAAGGTTAAATTTGTTATGAAAGTGTTGGTTTTTCTTTACCAAACCATCCTTATTTGTTTTATCAAAGTTTGTGTGAGTTATGTGTACTGTTTTTCCTATTATGTTAACAGCCCTCATTGATTCTTTTGTTTGCTCTTTTAAAAAGTTATGTTGTGAAAAACTAGATGAAGATTAGTCACAGGAATGTCTGTCTTATTCATTTAAAACACTTTGGGGGCCTTGTGGCTTTATGGTAACGCTATCGCTTCGTGAGGAGATGGTATTGGATTTGAATCTCGACAGCAACATTTTGATTTTTTCATTTGTACTTTCTTGAGTCTTATGGTTCTAACCCTGTAGATGCCCATGGAATCAAGTCCTATTGGAAATGGACCATAAATTGGAGTTCCCATAATCTATAATGTGTTGCTAAGAGGGTGTAAAACTAACAACTTTAAACTTTTTTAAAAACACACTTAAACATAGATATTTCAATTCAGTTTTTTCACCCTCTATAACAAATTTTGATCAATAATACCTATTTTTAATTGAAATCTAATATGTTGAAATGTGCATCGACTGTATTTAGCTATGTTTTGTGACATCAGTAGAATACAATTTTATAGTGGCTGAGTGGATGATGAATCATATGTAATGATGTACCATTGTTTATTGTTTAGTGATGAAACACATTATAATTTCCTTCACGGATCAATAAAGGATACCTTACCTTACTTACCTTAGCATGCTTACTCAAGTTTTCTCAGAGTTTGATGATTAACACAACACACATTATACTCAAATGAAAACTAGCATTAAGGTCTTCCTATAGACATTACATTAGTATCAAGAATATAGTCCAACTAAAATCATTAGTGTATAAATGTATTCCTTGCATAGATAAAAGGTCCATCCTTAAACTGTTAGGTCAATTTATTAAATGTTTAATCAAGGATTTTTGGTGATATATATGATTTCAATAAAACCTAGTGACAATTTTTCCTTTTTATCTTTGTAGATCACGCAGTCGCTCCTTTCTGAATATTCCACAACTTATTGACTTTTTCAATGATGTAAGTATGCCTCATTATTTTAACATTCTTTGTTTCTCTCAGCTAAGCTTGCAAAGTTCTTTTTTTATGATTCATTACAAAGAATTTGTATGAAGAATTAAAAGATGTCTCTTAACAGCCAACTGCATGATATTAAGCATCTGTATTTTTATTGATTTCTGTTCTACTTTCAGAGTCAAAGAGATCCCCGTCTGAATGAGATCCTCTTTCCTTTCTATAATCACACTCGTGTGAAAAACATCATCCAGTCATATGAAACTGATCCAGAATACTTGAATAAAGGTGAGAATTGCGAGATAGATAATAACACATATTTTGAAATGATGTAGAGTTAAATCTATAGTTTTCCAAAATGTGTGCTTTCAATGGAAGTAATAATTTTCACCATTGTCATTGTCTAGCAATGCCAATCATAACGCCACGCTTCATACAAAAACTGGGTTGCTAGACTGGGGGTGTTTCCTGTCCTGGGGCAACACATATTGCCTATTTTTAGATATTCGCCACACCGTCATTTATGAATGAATTCTATTTTGTCTATGAGTCTTTACCACCTACATTCTTTCTTTCAATAACCTTTTAGTACCTTTCGGTGTAAGGTTGTATACCACCTACATACCAGACAAAATGAACTGGCTGCCATATTTTTTCCCCGTTCTGTGTTTTGGGAATATTTTCCTCTTTGTAAGTGTCCAACTTTTTGCCGACTTTGAACTTTACACTATCAATGTGACACACTTAAAAGGGCTTAACAGCAAAAGAAATGTTTTTAATGGCATTGCTGCATTCTCATGATTGAGTTGAAATTTGATAGCTTTATTTTGATGCTTCTAACCTTCAGAAAGGAAGAGCAGCAAATGTTTTATTGTAGTGAAAGATTACACTGTTGCTTGTTAAGTATTGAATTGTTGTGACACGAAGCGATTGGTGCAAGAAGTAGTCTTGCTTTGTCAATGCTACATTGTCTATTGATGATTTTTAAAAAGCTATTTATTAACTTTCATTTTACCATAGCGTCCATGAAATTAACAAAAGTTTCGTTTCAATCCAAAGTATCATATGTTGTAGAAGGTTTACTATTGGTTGAATGGGCATGTTTGTAATGATTTATTGGAGATGATGATTTTATATACATGACCTGCACTAACAGTTATTGTATATTCGTCACATTATTGACCACTGAAACTAATTCTTAGATTGGCTGAGTCAGGATGGTTTCTGTCGTTACCTCATGTCTGATGAAAACGCCCCAGTGTTTTTGGATCGATTGGACAACTACATGGATATGGATCAACCTCTTGCCCACTATATCATCAACTCTTCCCACAACACCTATCTTACTGGCAGACAATTTGGAGGACGGTCTTCTGTAGAGATGTATCGTCAGGTGCTTCTTGCAGGTTGCAGGTCTGTGGATTCATTTCCTTTCCATTGTATCACTTGGGTAATTAAATAAGTATGATAAGGATGGTTGCTGGAATTTGTTTTTGAAACTTAATTGTTACCATAGATACATATGACCATCTATTTTTAAGTAGAATGTATTATTATTGTTTTAAAAAAACAATTTAAGTGAAAATTATAATTATAGAACACGTTGAGCCCTTAATACCAGTGCTAAGTGCTGTTAAGATATAATATGTATGATTGTTGGGGTTGCGGGGGTGCTCTTTAGAAATACAAGGACCAAGACAAAAATGTTGAAATAAAAAAGGTATGTTGATGAATCCACAGTAGGACATTGGAAGGGAGTCGTTGATTTGATTTAAAATCTTGTCTTGCTTTCAATATCCGAATGTCTTATTTCCCCAGGTGTGTTGAGTTAGATTGTTGGGATGGTCGAAACGAGGATCAAGAGCCAATTATTACCCACGGCAAGGCTATGTGCACATATATTTTATTCAAAGATGTTATTCATGCCATCAAAGAGACAGCATTTGTCACCTCATGCTATCCTGTAATCCTGTCATTTGAAAACCATTGCAGGTAAGGCTTGTCACACAGTGAAACCTCGTTATATGTTTATTTGTGATTTATTTGAGGATTTCTCTTTCAGTAACAAGGGTCTTAATCACTGCTCTTTGTTTCTGACAGACTTTCAAAGGGGGCAGCCATTTTGAAACCATGTCATTTACTGAAAAGTCAACTGAAACACAATTTTAACAATTTGGATGAGAGAGGACCTGCTCAAGTACCATTATACCAAATATCCGATCATTTGATGAAAAACATAAGAGAACAAATTTCATTACTTTCTGACTCCCCTGGTACAACTAAAGAAGTAATTAAAAGATCATTTTCAAATCCATTGTATAGAACAATGGTTCCCAAAGTGGCGCTAGGCCACCTGGAAGCCAAGGGGGGCCAGCCTGGAAAAGTTTGGGAAACTCTGGTATAAAACAATGAAAGAATGACTTTTTTGGCTCCATGAGAATGTCTTATCACAGTGGATTGATCACCTGCTTGGCTTAATATCTTGATCCGGAGAAATTTAGCTGTAATGGTAGAACAAAGAGAATGTCCTAATCAGAAATAACGAAATGTATAGTCATAATATGGGGCGTCCCAGTAGCGCAGAGGTACGGTTCTTGCCTCTGAAGCGAAAGGTATATGGCTCGATTCCCGGCAGCGTCTGGTATTTTTCTCAGTGAAAACATGCCACTCCCCTGATCCTATTCAGGTAGGTGTGATCAAAGAACCTAGTCCTTTCGGAGACGGACGATAAACTTGGAGGTCCTGTGTGTATGTTGCGCATGTTAAAGAACCCTTGGCAGTTAAAATCGATAAGAGTAGGCCGCAAGGTCGCTGTCTGGGCAAAATTAATCCCTACCACAAAGGTCACAGTAGGTTGATCACCTGCTTGGCTTAATATCCACAGAAATCCAGCCTCATAGTGCTTGCCCTACACTGTAATGGTAAAAGGGAACTAGATTTAAAAAAAAGATATATTCATAATGAAATGTATATGTTCATTACTTTCTTTATTGTTATTCTATTTTTCTTTCTTTTACAGTAAACTACAGCAGTACAAAATGTCCAAATACTGTGAAGATCTTTTGGGAGATTTTTTGTTGAAACGTCCATTAGACGGATTTGCAGTAAGTCACTTTGTCATGATTATCACTTCTACTTATTTTTAAAAATTCTGTTGAGACTGTTTTAAACAGAAACAACCGTTTGAGTTTTATTGATAATAGAAGTGCATGAACCGTATTCTATTTAGCCTTCTACACCTCATTGTCACTGCAGAATACGGAAAAGGTGTTAAAGCAAAGATAAGCGTAGATTTGCATTCATTTCCTCTACATTTTGTCAATATTTCAGTTGGAGCCTGGAGTACCCCTCCCCTCCCCCAACCAGCTCAAGTACAAGATTCTCATAAAGAATAAGAGGCTCAAACCGGAAGTGGAGAAATGTAAGTATTAGATATCCATGTTATTCTAGTACCATCATTTTTAGTTATGAGTGGTATGTGTTTTATATGCCACTTACGTAATGAAATTGTTTCAAAAGGGCTTTTTTTGTCATTGTTGTTTGGTTAAAGATTGGTGATCATTTGTTGAAAAAAGACCTCTTTTAGAGAATAGGGTGACTGAAGGAACATTAAAGATAATGATAATAAATTTGTAACTCATGCCATGTCGTTTTGGTACTTATTTTATAACATGTAATTTAGAGAAGATAATTAAAAGGTAATTTCTAGCACCATGCCTTGTGTGTTTTTCAGAATAGTGATGATGATGAGTACAAAAATAATGTTCATTTTATAGACTTCATGATTCAACTATTGCTTTGGGAAGAATGTCTGTGAGGTGGATATTGCTGTGCTCTCTCCAGACAAATGTCCAAAGTTTAAATTCGAATTCTGTCAAAGAAAAAATATATATGTCTCATGAAATATAAATGATCTTACCTTTTGATATGACCTTACTTTATGCAAAAGTTATAAAAGAGCTCCAAAAATTAAGCATGCATTATTGTTTCTTTATGTTCATAACAAAATCCCCACTAATTTATCTCTTTTTCTGTTTACAGTGCAACTGGATTTAATTCAGAAAGGCATGATGCAGATAGTCAATGAAGAAAATGAAGTTCTTGATGACCCCAATGTCTCTCAATTAGATGGAGAGGATGGTCCTCTCAATGGTGAGCCATTGTCCTTTATTGTGAAACTGATCTGTTTCCCTAACTCAATTTATTTTGTAGTCTTCTTTATTTTCAGCTGATACGGTCGCATTTGACCAGTACATTTTAGACACACTTTATTTATTTCACTTTTTATTTTGAAAATTGTAATATTTCACTTTTTGAAATAATCAAATTTCTTTCTTTTAGATTCTTTTAAATGTTGTGAACACAACAGCACTTTTTGTTTTGATTATTCATGATGGTGTATTGTCTCACATTTTCAACATTGTGTGCTATTGACTTTGTAGATGTCATGTACAAAGGTCAAGGTGAATGCTCCTAAATATGTGGTCCAAAAAAATAAAAAAAACATGTGTTGAAAAAGCATGATTATGTTAAAACACCCATGTGATATGTATGTTTTAACATTGTGAATATTTACAAATATATATCGTATTATATGATATATGTGTGTGTGTGTCCACAGTTCAACACATCAAGGCAGTAGCACACTTAGTTTTCGTTTTGCATAGACTTTTTATTAATGGTGTCTGCTGAATTAATATGTGGGATATAACAAGACCAACATCCAATTATTTAATTCTTTTACTTTCCTCTAGTGAGCTAACAAAACGAATCTGGGTGTTATGGTTTTGGGTTTTTTCTTCTCATCTTTGAATTTGTTTCTCCTGGATTTAATGAGTTGAATAGCAATGTCTATTCTCTGTTGGAGTTTTGTAAATGGGTCAAGAAGAGGTGAAAATTTGGACAGATTTTAATCACATGAATTTTATGTTTAATATTGAATGCACAGATCACTTGACTTCTAATGTAATTTTCATTTATCGTTCATTCATGGACGGAGGAATTTCAACCTCGGAAAGATTTTTTATTAAGCCCTGAAAAGTTGTGCTACAAATTCATCATTTGAAAATTGATTGGTTGCCTTATAAATGTTTGGAACTTTGAGTCTCCAGTCTCTTACCTTTTGTTTAGTGCATGATTTATACATTCCATCATCCTACAGTGATACCTTATGTATGTTGGTCTGATTTTGTATGGGGTTTTTGTGTCTTTCACTATTGAAATTATATGCTTACCATAATATGCAAAATATGTTGGCATTTCAAAGGAAACTTCTCTTGATGGGTTTTTCATCTGGGAAATTTACACTCTTTGTCTGTACTCTACTTCATAATAGACATTTTTCTTCATCTTTTAATTTCAACTGTAATGATATCCAGAGTAATGAGCCACAAGTCTTATTTTAATGACAATATAAGACCAAGGTGGTCAAAAACTTGAAAATAATAAATATTCCATTTTCTAGATTTAAAAATATATATTCCTCACCAGTTGTTTTAAAAAACATCTTTTTCTCACCTGTTTGAGAAATACTGAGTATTACATTTGTAGCCTATTTTTCAAACAATGTTGACTGTTGACCAGCTCATTATTGAAACATTGTTTTCAGCAATTTTGGGGCTATTAGCACTGATAGTTTGATATATGTTAGGAGGAAATTTCTCTTTGCTTCCTACCACTTTCAAACTTTAAAGCTTCCTATCTTGATGTCGTTATTATCTTAGCTTTAACTTAAACCCCATGCAATCAGACAATTGTTTGTATTTTACTGGTGATGGAGGTGTTTTGTTGAATGTATTAAACTTGTTAAAGGCACCATTGCCCTTCCACCAAAACCATTTGATGCTGTCTTTGGTTTCTGAGCAGCCCCTCAGTTGGTGTGTGACTGCCCTGTACGCCTCTCATGCCTGTCTTCTCACTCCCCAGATGATGATGCAGATAGTGCCAGTAGTGTTGAAAGCTCCCCACAAAATAAAGAATCCACCTCCACCAAACCCTCTGGTACATACATGAAATAATGCCTTTCCGTCCTTTATATATTATCCACCCTATCCTATTGCTCCCTACGGTTGTTAGAGCAGCTTGCTCACTATCATGGATGTTGACATTTCAGTATTTTTCAGTTTCACCTCACATTTGTTACATATGATACTTCTGTTTGTTTTTTATTTCAAACCTTTTCCATTTTTGTCTTCGGTCTGAAGTTTGTAAATTATTTCATTTGCTTTCCAGTTATTTTCCTTTATTTTCTTTTTATAAATTGAATGTTAAGAATGTCACACCTCAAAAGCCATTGATGTGAAAAAAGCAAATGGATCATTTCTTTTGTTTTAAAATGTCATATGTTATAGGCTTTCAGCATGTTATCTAGGGTTAACATGTGGAATATGCACTGCTTGGACTTGGTTTCACTCAGGATTGAAGACTTGGGGCAATTTCCCTTTTTTTTGAAAAAGGAGATTTAACCACTATCTTGAGTTTCTTCGTCTATCAGTTTGTCTGTGAAACTCACTACATGCTATGAAAATATTGCTTTTTAAATTTTCATCTATCTGCTGCATCTTTTTTAATGTTTATTTGGGCATGGTTTCAAGTCTTGAAAAATATTTTATGTTCAGTGGAAGAAATGTTCTTTTGCACGTCAATTTAGATTATTTGTCAATAGCATTTCTCAACTTTCCTGAATTTTTTATATATTGTTTTGAAGCAGGCGTTTTTGACACTTTTATTGGTTGATTTTGTTTCTTTAACTCACTGAAGACCTACTACGAGATAGGCTAACAACATTGTCTGGCCAACCCTGAGATAGTGGTAGATAATGAAAAGGCTGGTTCCAAGGGGTTAAAAAATATCCTGGTCTTCAGTGAGTTGATACATCATACAGGTTTTGAAAATGTCTTTTCATGTTGCTTGTCATTTGTTTTTGCTTAGTTCTTGAAAACAAGTATGTGTATTTTGTTTGCACAACAAAAGCGAAACTTTCTTTTAATGAATATGTCTTTTTCAAAAGAGATTCATTGCATTTGGTAACGTTTTTGTTTTTAGCTTGCTGTATTTACTAATGATTGCAATTTGTTTAAGAAATACGAGGAAAGCTAATAATTAAAAATCATGTCGTCTATAACAGGTGTTGTGGTAAGTGAAAAATAGTTAACATTTTATACAATATTTTTATGGGCAATGAATGTGATAGGAATCCTACATATTGATCAATTTAGTTTTGAAAATCCTTGTATTGGTTGATCAGGAAATACTTTGGGTATGAACCATTTTAGGGTATTTGTTTATCTTTATTATATTTTTGTATGTTAAAAAAATGTGTTTGGTGTAAAACCAAAAACTTTAAATTTTGAAACTTGACTTGACAAAATTTAGCTCGTTATATGTGAACAGTAAACATGTTCATTAAGATAGCGTGTTAATATTAATTATGCTGGATTATACTTGTTAAAGTTAGCACTGATCAAGCATATCTGTTGTCATCATGTGCTTGAAGTATTTTACATGGGTAAATAAAGTCGTCCATGGGATTGACAAGACCTGACACTGAAAGATGAAACGAAGAGGATTGACTTGTCTTTTGTATCTATAATTGGTTGTGTGTGTGTGTATTATGTATTGCACACACAATTTTTTCTAGACTATGATTACTTGAAGCTCTTAGATTTTACTGATTTTGCTGTTGGAGATATCAATTTCATCATAATTGTCAGAGTTTACTTCAAAGTGGAGTTTTTTAGATTTTTTATTATATCTTTTTATGATAAAGTAATGTTATACTTTGGGAATTTCTTGTTTGAAAATTGTGAAAATGTAATCATATTCTATTTACAATGAAAACGTGTGATAATTGTCTAAATTTCAATAAGGGTATTGTTTGCTCATTGTCTGTGCTTCCACGAAGGTCTCGTTTGTGATATTGTCTTGCACTATTCTAGGCTTAAATTTATCAGGCACACACATGCTTTCAGAATATTTATGAATGTTTGCACATGTGTGTTCATTAAAAGTGTAACTCATCATCCAATAGTCAAAGTGTCCATTATCCTAATGTTTTGTATTTCAGACCTCACGCAAGGACCGAAGGTGAATGATTCTGAAGTACATCCTGAACTGAGCAAGACTGCTACAGGCAGTGTCGACTCTGACTCTGAGAGCAAGAAAATAAATGTCAAGTCTAAGAAGGCCAAAGAGGATGTATGTGGTTGCTTTAACTTGTGATATGTAGTTGCTGTGAAGAGGTCATGCACCTTCAATTAATTTTCTTTCTTTCACTTGTCTATGATGATTGGTCATGGGCTCTTTCAAATGTCTGAAGTCGTTAGGTTTCACCCTTTTCAAAAGTGGTATCAAAGGCATTTTAACAGAACTTGAAGATTCCATGTGAATTTCTCAAGGCAGAGCCATGAAATCTCTGAAAGGTCTATAGAAAAAAATTCTGCACATGCAAGATTTAAAACCTAGACCACTGCATCCAGAGGCGAGTAACATAACCACTTGGTCATGGTTACCGTAAGCTCTTTGAGTCACATCTTATACTGACAAGACAATGCTGTAAAAAAAGATGATAATTTATTCTTAATGCTTGTGTGTGTTTGTCTGGATGTTTTTATTTTTAGTATGAAAGAACATTTAGATGAGATTAGCACACCATGTGCAATAAAGTATGACTAAATTTATTGAAGTGCCTGCCCTCTTTGATTTGAATTGTCTCTCTGAAAATTGACTGTAATGTAAGATGATATAGACAACTTGATTATATGATGGCTTAGTGTAGTGTTGTGATATGTGCTTTCATGAAAATGAATTAGTTATCTTTGATTTAGGGAAGAAAAGAAATAAATTGAAATGGACTAATGGGAAGAGCATGTATTTATTCAACCTGTCATTACAGTTAGACGATCTCTTGAAGACGGATTCCATGGATGGTCTAACAGCGGATGAGGAAGCAGCTCTGATGTCGTCGTACCATTACACCAGTGCCACCACCAACATCCACCCATATTTGTCAGCAATGGTTAATTATGCCCAGCCCGTCAAATTCCAAGGTTTTGATGTTGCTCAAGGTAAATACAAACTTGCACCCTGTTTATCCCATCCTTTTTGGTTACAATTTTGCAAATATCACTGTCCTCTTTTCTCAGTTTTTCAGATAAAATTCTCATTATCACCAATATTTATTTTTTATATTATATATTTTCTTAGTCATAGAAATGGGTAGAATGAAAATTATTCACACAATAAAGCGATAGAACCATTTTTATCTCTGAACCATGGGTGAAAGGTCGCCGGCATACCCTGTTTATTTTCTGGAAAATTTAAGTCTCACTGGCCAAATTAGTGCTGATGTTTACTGGAACTAATAGACATCTAGTGGAAACCGTTGGGTCTTGCAGGTTTTTTAGTTGGCTTCCCATACCTTGTAGGGTTTTTTTCACTGCTGAAGTTTCACCTATGCTCTGAACAAGTTGAAAGTTCCTCTAAAGATCGTTCATGTCAATCCCCAATTGATAAGTGCATTCCTTACATTGTAAGAATTTTCTTGAATTAATGTTCTCTCTTTGGCTGAAGTTGATTGTCGACAATTGAGTTGGTGGATTGGTTCTATGTCTCTTCCTCTTTCCCTTATGATTTCTATAGTGTGGCTGGGAATAAATGGACAGTGTTTTTCCTGTTTTTCTCAGTTATCGCATAATGTAAGTTATTTTATGCGAACCTCTAAATCAATTTGTCTTAACTGAAAATTATTTTGACATCAACTTTGAAAGAATGGGAAAGAAATCCGCTTATTACAGCTAATATAAGAATCTATAACCGGTAAGGATTATGACTTTTAAAAGTTTTCCCGTATCAAAATTCAGGATGTTCACTACTCTACTTTGGAGAAAATCGTTTGAAGGAAACTGATCTGTTAGATGATATATTATGCCATGCTTAAATATGAAGAAGAGTAATGTAAAATCACTAGCTGTCTTTTAGTGTTGTCTTTCTTAAAACAACTTGTATTTGACAAAGTTTTTAACAATATAGTAATTGTAATAAAGCAACTTTTAAATGCATTTTTGTATGGCATCTATGTAATTTGTGACAAAAATCCTTCTCCATCCACTTTGCTTCTCGTCAAATTTGTCAGCTTTTGAGTAATTCTAAGCTCTTCAGCTAGTCTTCTCAATGGTTCATTCATCAACCAAATAGTCTGTGGACACACAAACACACAACCAACGATTCTCTCAAAGACAGTTAAACGTATTTTGTTAAGATTTTGCATGCAGTCATAGATTTTTACTGACGTTAAGGATTATGATTTAGAAACATGTAACGTTTGCCGTTCTTTCACAGCAGCGAATTCCTTTGATCATTTTCGCAATTTCAATTAATGTGACCCGAACATGGTTTCGTATCCAGTTCCCTGACATGGTTTCATATCCAGTTCCCTGACATGGTTTTGTATCCCGTTCCCTGACATGGTTTCGTATCCAGTTCCCTGACATGGTTTTGTATCCAGTTCCCTGACATGGTTTCGTATCCAGTTCCCTGACATGGTTTCATATCCAGTTCCCTGACATGGTTTTGTATCCAGTTCCCTGACATGGTTTTGTATCCAATTCCCTGACATGGTTTCGTATCCAGTTCCCTGTTACCATTACAGTGTAGGGCCCGCTCTATGATGCAGATTTACAGTAAGAAAAAGAACCCACTAAACCGAGAAGCCGGCATCGCTTTCAGCATGGCTAGTCACGTATTTGATTTTTATATCTCTCTCCCTGCACACTTCACGTCTTAAGTGTTGAATGCCACAAGGGCTTAAAAAACAACTCACCTACATGTAAAAAACACGGACAATGACCCAGTTTTCTAAGTTCTGTAAGTCTGAATTAAGGGGACTGGGCACTCATGTTGTTTTTTTATATAGCATAGATAAGCGAATTTGTTAATGCACATGGATTTCAATGAGAAAAAAAAATTTGTACTGTCGTTAGCGGCCAAAATTCCATTAAACTATAACAGACCGTTATTGAGATACCCCCAGATTTGTGGCATAGTAGGCTTTCTTTTCGCAGCGGCATAATTTAGACAACAAAAAAATGTGATACAAAATGATAGAGCATACTTTTCACAGTGTCTTATTGCAATAAAATTGTTTATCTTTACATCCACAACTAACCTGTTGTGAACAAACTCATGACCAAGAAGCATGAGATTTCTTTGCTCTCATAAATTTTGTTGCGCCTAACTTGTTTACATTTTTAATACGGTAAAACTTCTTATGGTAAGACATGGCTAAAGAAGGAAACTTTTTAAATATGGCATCAATCCAATCCAAAATTTATGTTCAGTTAAGACGAATTAATTTAGAGGTTTGCGTAAAATTACATAAACTTCCATTTCGTGATGGCTGAGAAAAACAGGACAAACACTCCTTTTATTTCCGGCCACACTATAGTAGTTTTAGTGACTTTATGAAAATGCATTTTTGTTTTGAAAAGAGTGATTTAGTTAATTATCTTTACACATTTTATTTTTACACAAAATAGCTAAAATTTTCTTCAAGAAAAATACCAGGCAACTTATATTCTTAGGCAGTATTTCATAGATTTAGATAATTCCTAATGTCTGCTCTTCTTATTCAACTTGTCTTCTCACCTTTATTTTATTTTAGATGATTTTGTATAAGGGTGCATGTGGTTTCAAGATATATACAATTTATAATACTACACTGCTTAGCTCTGTTTGCATTCCCTGTAGTTATTCATGATTAAATATCACTTGATAATGCGAAGAGAAAACTTGAAATTGCAAGGCCTCAATGTGGAAAAAAAATCACCACTGGCCAATGATATAGAGTTGTATTAAAACAGAAGTACCTGAATGATTTTATGGAAGTATAAAAAAAGATATTCATTCTTTTTTCACCTGGTGAAATTTTGAAAGGAAATAATAGTTGAATGTGTTTTTTTATTGAATGAGTAAGATTATTGTGCTGCTAAACTAAGCAGCTGACTTGGAAGTGGCTTTTAATTGTTTCAGAGAGAAATATACAGTACCACATGTCCTCCTTCAATGAAAATACCGGTTTGGGTTACCTTAAAACCCAAGCCCTTGAATTCGTCAAGTATCCTTCCAAACATAGACTACTGGACATTTCCACTCAGTGGTGGTGAAGGTGGTGGGTCATGAATGCTTTGGCACACTGTTGTAAGCATGTTCTAGATTTTTCTTTTTTCCCTGTGAGAAGATTTTTTTTAGCATGATCATGCAGACTTTATATACGTTAAATTTCTTTTCTAGGATAATTTGTAGATTTGTTTAAACTGCTTTTAACTGGTATTTGCCCTTATTTAGTAGAGATTTGTTTTTGATATGACCTATTATGTGTTGCCAAGGGCATTAAAATAACAAATTTTAATTTTAAACTTATTAGATTTTCCACATGCAAATCAACTCATTTTGGTTTTTGAAAAAAGATAATAAAGTAATTCACTTTTATTTACTTGTTTGTTTATTTATCCATAGATTTATTTATCTATTTACTTATTTACCTCACATTTCCTTTTTTAAAATTAATGTTGTTATGTGCTCTATATGTTTCTGATGGTATTCTATGTATGTATTTTATCTTATGTATATCAGCAGTTATTCTCAATTTGTTTCCTTTTCATTTTGTGGGTGTACACACCATAATATGTAACTTGAATTGAGAGAATAAATCTATTTTAAAAAAACGGGAAAAAAAAGAAAAGAAAAGTAATGTTTGGAAGTGATTCTATCCTCACTTATATTTATTTATAAATTTACAATTGGTTGACTTATTCTCTGCATCTTTACACTGTAAAACATGTTTGCTTTCATTTTAAAGTGTTGGCTCTATGAGTTGTGAATAGGATACACTTGCAGAAATTATTAACGCTTCCATTTGGAAACTATTTCCTTATCTATGATTAAAGCAATAAAAAAAACAAGACAACAAAAAATAACACTATCTTGTGTATTTTTTAACAGAACTTTAGACTAACATTTTCTTGCATCTCAGCATGTTCTATCTACTTAATTTAGACATTTTCTTTTGTTTTTTGGACTCTATCAACAACAAAAATCGGACGATATCTGTTTTAAAATTTACCATTATTATAGAAGAAAAGTATAAGATATGATAGGATGTAAATGAGTCAAATGTTTCACCTTTTGCATCTTTAACACATCAGTGGCGCAGAGGTACGGTTCTTGCTTCAGAAGCGAAAGGTACATGGTTCGATTCCCGGCAGCGTCGGTTATTTTT
>JARBEQ010307046.1:0-16906 GCA_030265355.1 Tritonia tetraquetra
CGAGTTTATCGTCCGTCTCCGATAGGACTAGGTTCTCGATCCCACCTACCTGAATAGGATCAGGAGAGTGGCTAATATGTTTTCACCGAGTTTCAAGGAGAAAAATACCTGACAGTGTCGCTGCCAGGATTCGAACCTGGTACCTTTCGCTTCAGAGGCGAGAACCGTACCTCTGTGCCACTGGGACCCCCCTTGCTTTTCACGCTGTGGTATCATCCTTTCTTTCTTATCCCTTTTACCATTACAGTGTAGGGCCAGCACTATGAGGATGAATTTCTTTGGATCAAGATATGGTATTAAGCCAAGCAGGTGATCAACCCACTGTGAACCATGGTATTATGATCTGATAATTTGTCCACTCAAACCAATTCTATTCATAACACCAACTTTCCTTTCAGCCCAGAGGGTTTTACTGTAACAATGGTCGCTACAGGTACAAGAATATACCGACTTACAATTGCTGAAGTTGAAGACAATTGAATTGAAAGGTTTAGGCTTGGGTAGAGAGAAAGGCGTCTCTGTGTCCTCTGGATTCACCCCATAGAACCGATACTCCACATACAACTGTTTGACGTTATCATTCAACATGATGGTAGAATCCTCATTGAAAGACAATTCTGAGATGACAATCGTGATGGTGTCAGCCTGTAAGGTTTAGGAAGAAAGGATTGAGTAAGTCAGGTACATACAACAACACAATAATCAGTTTCCATTTATACATAAATGTCCTGCAAGTTACAGTAATCGTCATGGTGAAAGAAATAAAATTCAACAATTCAAAGAAAAAACAGAACAAGGCAAAAAAAGAACAAATAAAATGACAGGAAAAAAATACAAAACAAAAAAGAACAAAACAAACAAAAGAAGAAAAAAAAAGAAATGACAGAAAGTACGAAACAAATAAAAGATGGAAAAAAAACAAAATATAAAAAAGAACAAAACAAATCACAGAAAAAAACAAAAAAAACAAAGAAAAAACCCCAACAAAACCACCAACACATACGGTTTTCATTTCTGTACAAAAATAAATACTTTTTAGTCTCACATTTTTGGATCGTTTTGTTCGTTGTTTGGTGGCAGGCGGTGTTTGCACCATCATCACCCCTTCACTGTCCGACTCGATCACCGGCGGTTCCGATTCTTCAGATATCTCCGAGTGACGTGCAGAACTTACAGGTGGTTCTTCTTCCCTTAATGTGGAGCCTACATCCTCTTTCAGAGTCGATCCAGCATCCTCTTCTGTTATCTCCTCTGTAATTTCTTCATCAATGTCCTCATCTTCTTGTGGAGCTGTTTTGACGATTATAGAAATAATTATTAAAAGAAAAACACACAATAACAACTTTCCACAGATTCCATTCTTTCTTATCCAGTTCCCTGTTACCATTACAGTGTAGGACTCACTCTTTGAGGCGAGTTTACTCTGGATCGAGAAATTTCACCAAGCAGGTGATCAGCCCACTGTGACTTTTTTATGGTAGGAATTGATTCAGACTGGACAGCCACCTTTCGGCCTACTCTTCTTGATTTCCAACTGCCAAAGGTTCTTTAACGTGCACAACTTGTACACGGGACCTCCGAATTTATCGCCTGTCTCCGATAGGACAAGGTTTTTGATCCCACCTATCTTCATAGGATCAGGGGAGTGGCAAATAGGTTTATACCAAGTTTTATGAAGAAAAACAACAGCTATCGCCGCTGGGATTCGAACCCTTTCGATTCAAAGACCAAAACCATACCTCTGAGCCACTGGGACTCCCCCTTTCCACAGTTTAAGTTTTCCAAATCTCTTGTTTTCAATCTATCATCACTATCTACCACTAATTTTCCACAAAGGCGTTCCGACAAATAGTCATGGAAGCCATTTTCAGGAAGAGAAAAAAATTATGTGATGATGATTTCTCTTTCCTCTTTCTTCCTTGTTAACCTCCTTATATCTTTTTCATCCTCTCTCAACATCATACACAAAACCTAGAATTTCCTTTTGCCTTCCAGGCCATCAATTTGTGACATTTCTAAAACCTATTTCTCTTACACAACTGTCCTTTCCTTGTAAATCTGTAGGCCCTTTCTGTTTCTCTTTTCAGGTCAACCAACTGACCGTATCCAGAAATTTAATAAGACATGATTGCTGGGTAAATAGACATTAAAAATCACAGGCAATTTAAAGAGTCAAAAGAGGACAGGGAAAATCCAATTGACATCCTGCTGAGTTGGGCTCTAAAGCCTGAATAATTACATAGCATAAGCCAAGGTGTGTTGTGGTGTCTTGTTGGAAATTGTAACAATCAAAATAGAGCAAGTGTTCACACAGGTCCAGTAAAAACGCTTGTTCTATTATATAATTGTTACCGTTTCTGACACGACGCCACAACACGCCCTGGCTTATCCTGTCTAATTTGTGACTAATCCGTCCATCACTCGTAGCTTACCTTCTTCAGCAGCAGACTGGGAGCGATGAGACTGTCAGGGAGGAAAAAACAAGCAAAATAAATGAATGGCTTTCACATAAAATCAAAAGCAACAATTTTTTCCCCCGACTCTTTAAGATTGTTCTTTCAAACTTTTTACAGCAAATACAAGTCTTCTACTTTATTCCTGTTGTAGGCTTTTAGTGTCAGGTCAAATACAAAATATATTGGTTTGGTAGCATCATTAAAAGCATTAACTCCTCTCTTCAATTATGCTTAACTTATCCCCATAGGTTGCCTCATGTGGCAAAATCTGTTCAGTTTTCCTAGGACCTATAGCTGAGGGGTTTTCACCAAGGCAACAGTAAATATTGGGGTCAACACCTAAAAAATGTGATGCTCGTTGTGCCCCCATTCAAGGTTCGGAGCACAGTGGACAGATCACCTGTTTGCTTTATCTACCTGATCCAAAGTTTTTCAGCTGTGTTCAGCAATGCTGGACATGGAGCTGGGTGCAACACTGCTTAGTGGTAACATGCGCTATGGATTACAAAACAAAACATATTCTGCTTTGTTAGATGCCTGTGTCACATTTAGTGGCCTCTGTTAAATAAAACATGCGCTTGTCACAGTACCAGCACTATTCAAACTATCAATATTGATAAAATGTACCAACTTACCTGGGGAGTAATTGTACCAGATTTTGCTACAGACGAAAGGATGAAAACAAAGAAAAATGTTGATTAAACAAATAAAACAAATGAAATCAGATTTTGACTATCATGATTTATAATTATAAAACTTCTTCAGGAATAAGTAATCTATAACAAATATTCATTTTTTAAAAATTCACAAGGGCAACTTGACAAAGCACTTTTTTTTTACATGAGATTACTACAGAACTCTTAGTCTCAAACTGCATGTGTCCACTCACACAGCCTGAGGAATATCTTAACAATTGTCTTTATTATGGGATAGACTTGTCTTTAAAAAAGGGTGACCCTATATACAAAAGAACATGTACAGGGGGTTTATTTACACTCCATATGCAAACACGCAGACATTTTCCAACTTTCAATATATATATTTTTTTTTAAATAGACAGTTTCTTTTGAAAGATCTGACAAATGTATGCATATAATATAGTACTACTGATTTATAACCTAAAATAAACATTTAAAAAGTAATACCAGGGATGATAATATTTTCTATCGCCTGTTTATTATACTGTTTCAAGTTCATTTCCCTTCCACATCTTTGATTAAATCAATGACTGCCTATCTTAAAATTAGAGATCTCAAACTACCTAGCTATGATCCACTGATTGTGGTTTAATATGATGATATATTATCATCATCATATATGAAATTATAATTTAGAATTGTAATATAGAACGATACAATTTCATGATATGCCTCTGCGGATGAATAAAGTCTTCTGAATCTGAGAATCTGAATAAATATCTTAATCAGTTTCAAATTTATTTTGCACTAATGTACACATCGTTAATTTTCAAGAAGGAATTAATAAATACCAACAAAAAAACAACTCAAAGGAAAGATGCAGGAGGAAAAAAATTTGTTAAAAGTAAATCAATACATGCAAAGCTGACGATGAAAAGGTTTATACGAAGCTGGAAATGAGGGTGGGTTAGAAGAAATATGAAAATATACCAAGCGATTTCTCCATTTCAAAACATTTTGATAGTAGAGAAAGATAAAAAATATTATTGATCAAACATGAAAAGAAACCATTTGTCAAATGGAAGTAAGTTAATATGGTCATCAGCTGCATATTTTTACTGTAAAAAGGAGTGTCAATAAAAAAATTAATTAACAAAGTCAACATTCGGCTTGGTTTTTTTGGGTTTTTTTAAAGGTTCATTGGTAAAAATAATTATTAGTACATTTTTGCAAATGATCGGCTCATATCAATGCAACACGAAGTTACATAAATGTATCGGAGGGATTCATCTCTTTCAACCTTCAGTTCTTGACTATTACTTTTAAACAACAACATTTTAACCTATTTGGAAGATTTCTTGACGATGGCATAATATCACAATTGAGAACTCCAGAATAATTCCTTTGAATATCTTGATACTGTAAATCAGAGACGAGTGCTTCGTCAAACCATCAAACGATGGTTATAACAAGAATCATACATTTCTAATTATTACACAATGTCAAATAACAATAATATGTGTTGTACAACACACAGACGAATACACAATAATCTATGTGAAAAAATCATCATTTTTTATTTTCAGGTAAAATCCTTCAGTGGGTTGATCACCTGCTTCGCTTAATATCTTGATCCACAGAAATCCAGCCTCATAGTGCTGGCCCTACACTGTAATGGTAAAAGGGAACTGGATAAGAAAGAAAGAAAGGTAAAATCCAGTAAACAGTCTCTTTTAGAATTGAGGCATTTGGTCAATGAGAGGTGGGTTTGCGTGGTTTGTCTGTGCAAAACAACAACAAAACAACAACAGACACAATAATTGTATGCCTTATAAACTACTTATAATATCATAAATTTAAACATAACATCATAAGAAAGATGAAGAGATTTTTGGATTATTTCATATTTTCACTTTTCTCTTCTTCCGCTTCATCGCAATTTTTAGAAAGTGATCTAAATTTTCTTTTCAACAAATCCTTCCTCAACCCGAAAAAAAAAGAATGTTCCTCTCCCAAAAACCAACAATCAAACAAAACAAAACAAAAACAAACCCCAACATTCAACATTGTATGCATAAAACTGGGAGGACCAGAAAAGGCATGCGATGACAACATTACATAAATCTATAATTTTTTAGCTGTCTCTGTTTACCATGATACTATAGCTATCTCTGTTTACCATGATACTATAGCTATCTCTGTTTACCATGATACTATAGCTATCTCTGTTTACCATGATGGTATAGCTGTCTCTGTTTACCATGATACTACAGAGTCATCCCCAAACACATGGGTAGAAGTTGGATACGCGTACAAGAGGAAACATGTAAGGTGTTTGTACATCAATGGTGCCATGCAAAACAGCATAACAATTTGAATAGTACAGTGTATTTCTTCTCTGCTTCCATCTGTCTCACAGACCTGTTAAGTTTCTTAAAAGGAACTACTGTCCTGTTTCTAGTTATTTCTTTTCTCATCAACTGCCTTGTTTTGACTGTTTTTATTAATATTTTATCCTGATTTTTTTTTCACAATAGTTTTTCCTCTTTCTCTCTATTAAGGTCCTGTTTCTACACTAGCTAGGGTTGACAGGCCAGGTCTCGCACTTGTTCTCCATCTCTCAAAGATGGTTTCTTTGATAAAAGTAGCAAACAGACAGTGCAATGATGAATATTGGGTCTGGGAGGCCTCATGGCATAGCGGTTAACGCTTTCACCTCCGAGCAGAAAGTACTGGGTTCGAATCCTAGCGGCGACATTGGGATTTTTTCCTTTGAATTTTCTCGAGTTTTATGGCTGTTGATCCTGATGATTCCAATGCAATCAAGTCCTATCGGAGATGGACTATAATTCGGGGGTCATGCCTTTGATATGACATAAAAATGAGTTGCCAAGGGCGTAAAACTAACAAGTTTAAACTTTTAATTATGGGTTTCTCTCTAATAAGGAAACAATATGGAGTAAAGAAGCATGCATAAAAGTTTCTGAATGATAAAAGTAAAATGGTAAGTTTTTCATTTGCGATGCAACAAATGACATGCTTGGAACCAGCAGTAGATGAAACTCTTTACCAACGAGATGATGCACTAATAACATGCAAGTAAGTTGAACAGTTGTCTAAAAGTGGAGACAGCAAAGAAGCAGGCGGGTAGCCTTTGTATTTATGACAGGTCAATAAAATTAAAGAGCTAAAGGCATGCATACAATTTGAGGAAAGATGTTTCTCGGAGAAGCAATAGGATTTAAGCAGTGGTTTAGGGAAGAGGCATCACCACCAAGATAGAAGTGTTCTCATATCAAACATTCTGGGAATCGAGGAAGTGTAGGGAAGCATGGAAACATTGAGACCAAGCAAAGTCTTCTGTCTTACTGTGAAACAGATCAGTCCTTGATTTGGGCGTTCTTGCCTTAGGCACAGGAGGCGCTTGTTTTTTGGCATTAGATGGCGTACGTCTGTGATTGTCCTGGGCAAATTTCAGCTGCTTTTTCTTTGTCATTGGTTCTGTTATCATTTATATCATATTTGGGTTAGTAACTTTTGAAGTTAAAAAAAATTTAGACTGAATAACGCAGACAATAAAAAGTAAAAATTGAAAAGATGTAATAAGAAAACATGAAATAATAAACAAAATATTCCACAGCAAAAATGAAAAAAAAAAAAAAATCCCACAAAAATCCTACATATATTTCTAACAGGAAATCAGCAGGTAAGGACAGCTATAACAAACAGAAGGAAATCACTGGAGGTATGACAAGCTACCATTACCCCCTAGAAAGTCAGACTCCAGCTAGTGTGTGGTGATGCCTGTCTCTTGTACATATGGTGGGAAACAACTCTCTCTCCCCCTTTCTCCCTACCTGTCCAAAAGTCCAGTACTCATTCGCAAGCCTGTCTTGTCTTCCGCTAACCTCTAAGGAAAGTGAATTTCCCTTATTTGGCATCATTTAGCAACTGTATCATCGGCATGGCAAATGACACCCATGAATACGACAACCTCATTCAATCACAATTTTCCTTTTCCTTTCCCTGTTACTTTAATATAGAATTATTTAATTCTGTATCTTTGAAGAGAAGAATTTTCACACGTTGACGATTTCATGGTAAAGTTGTGAAGAGTTTTCAAGAAAACTGACATCCTCCTATTTATCATAAAAAAAATAAAATAAATAAAATCACCTAAAAACAAATGTGAGTGTGATCTGCTCTTCAAATGATATTTTCATCAATCAATTACTTTTTGTAATAGCATAGTATCACATGATGAAGATTTCTAAATTGAAAATTGCTAGCTGGAAATGAAAAACAAGCAGAAATTTATTGGAATGGAGTGTGATTCAGTTATCAAAGGAAAAGTACTCCTTAAAGAATGTCAGATTATCCTCAATAACATATTCATGTTTATGAAACATCACCATGATCCTTTTGTTAAATGTGCAAAGCCGTATTATGTCTGATTCCATGATTTTTAACAGCTGTTTTTATTACTTTATTGGATCACATTAAATCTTGGCTGATGATGCATTGACATACTTTTGGTCGTAAAACAAGACAATCTTCTGCACAATTTGAGTATGAAAACAAGCACACATTACAGTAAAATCAGAGAGAAAGAAGCATTCTACAATCACGTTTTGCCGACTCTTCCATTGAAAAACCCAGAAAGGTCGTCGTGAGTAATTTCATAATTCCATTAAAAATGACCATCTATCAGTCAGGATGGAACCCACTCCTGTCTACGGCAAATCTACCTCACAAGTGATAGAGGAACAATCTCTTAAAAATTTGACTAGGTTGTATTCTTGAAAACTTCCCTAATAGTCTGATTAAAAAAGTCTGATGATTGTTATTAGTTTCCGTCAAAATAAAATCTACGAACAAAAGCACACTTCCAAAATGTTGTTATTTTAAAGCAAGTGTAACCTTTCTAACATCTCCTTGCTATACATATCATGTTTTAATGAACATCTGAAATAAAATGTGACAGGAAAACAACTGTTACTGTAACTTCACTTCATCATTGCTTTCTTTTGATTTTACGCTTATGTAGATTGCATGGGTGTGGAAATAGAAAGTTGGGTTGGGAGAAGCTCTTCTGCATCACTCTCTTTTAAAAAATGATAAATGTTACCGGTTTCGATAACGTGTAATATAAGTAGAAATTTATCCTTTCTCTTTCTTTCTTCTTTCTTTATCAATAACCTTTTTAGTACCTTTCGGTGTAAGGCAGAAATTTATACACGTACAAATATTGGCACAAATCCTCTTTCCAGTAAAACTAAATTCATTCCGACATGTTGAACAGTCGCTGAAATATTGCCTATTGAAGCTGATATACATAGTACCTTATAATTATGACCCAACAATAGTTTTTCGCTGTTTCCTTGAAAACAAATTCTCCGACTTATATTCCACTTTGAAAGAAGTCACAAATATGGCAACCCAAATGGATAAAAATGGCTACATTGATTAGTAATGAGGATTTGGTAAGAAACTAAAAAAGGATTCACACTAAAAAAAAATCCCAAAGATAAAGATATATATCCACACATCAATAAAATTAGAGAGAAGAAAAACTAAGCCATGGGTGCAAGTAGAAAATGTTATACACATTTCCAACAAAAAATAATATTTCCTATCTTTGAAAAAAAATTGTTCATGTTTTCTTCTTCCCTCCCCTGTTCCTGACTGACAATATTGGTGACTCTAAACATATCTTTAAAAAAAGCATCTCTGGCAATGCTTTGAATCTGGAAGCCCCTAAAACGACTTGCACCCATGTATAGTTCAAAACAAAATGAATGAAAAAAACCTGAAAACCAAAGACCATACTACGATAGAAAAGGAAAAAAAAGAAAAATTGGGAGACACAGAGGTAAAGCTGAGCAGGTGGTGAAAAGGCGGCGGATTATACCTTCCTCAGATCCAGACTCAAGCTGGAAGGAAGAGCGAGGAGGAGTTGGTCTCTCTTTGAGTTCCTCCCCCTCTTCACTCTCCTCTTCCACCTCCTGCGTAGAAAGTCCTGGCTCAGCTGCATGTGGCCCAGCTGCATGTGATATGCGAGTATGTGTGATTGTGTGAATGTGAATGTGTGTGTATATGAGTCAGTGGGGTGTGCACATGTATGGGTTGGTAGAAAATGATAACACACAATAAGTAACAATTCAAAAAAAATTACTAAGAAACTATGCTCCACCCTTGATCCTTCACAAAAAATATTTATCATGCAACAGCAATCAATGATAAAACTTTCCTGTAAAACCCCTCTGCAGAAATACAACTAAAACAACTCATTCCCTACAAAACACTCATGCCATAATATGAATGATGATTGTAAAAAAAAAAAAAAAGAGAAATTATAAGAATTATAAGAGAAAACCAAACAAATCTTTTTTTTTAATTTGAAGGTTGTTGCAGAAAAAAAAAATTCAAAAGAGATGCATGCACTGAAAACAAAACACTTTTCATTACTCAAAAAGATACGTTTCAAGAAAAACTCTTTAAACTGAAATACAACATCAGGAATATTGTCATTATTTTCATTGCAGTATTTTAATAGATGTTTTCAAATGCAGTAAGATGTTGAATAGGAAACGTCGGCTTGAAATAGCCTGGACTTCATTAATAATAACCATGACAACTAGCTCAATAAAGTCTAAAGTACAATAATCATAACTACATTTAAATACGTGTCTTCTACTTTGTGTCAAACAACTTCAAACTTTCAAATCCACAATCAAATACAAGATGAAGACAAAGTCTACCAGTGAAAACTCACCTGCATCTTCTAAGACTGACGAAGGCATTCCTCTACCCATTGAATCCATATCCTCTGTTGCTGACATGGACACTTCTATATATATATATAAAAATATGTAAATGGAAAAAAAAAATAATTGTTTTAGTGCGTTGAATCATAAAAATATCTGCATCGATTTTCATGTTGTTTTGGTAGAACACAGAAAAAATAACTTACCTCTTAGACACTCACCATTTCTAATAAATATACAAAAAGCACTAAAGTAAACCAGTAATAACATAACAACACAATACACCAAACCACACTTCCACTTCCAGCTGAACCTACTACATCCTTCTTACGCCTTTTCTCACAGAAAGCTAGTTTGCTTATTTTGGAGAAAAAAAATTTCACTATATCTAATAATAAGGTTGACAAGGAAAGATTTCTACTTGTGCCTTGATCTATAAATCCCCGCCCCCCAGAATGATTTTACAAATTGTTTCACAGGTGAGAATTACCTTCGCTTTCTTGAACAGACTCAGACATGCTAGGCATGAACCCTGACACTACCTGCGACACTGTGTCATCCACGGCAGTGAATGGCGGATCTGCGGATAATTCACTGTGGCTTCTAGTTGGCTCTTCACTGGAGATTTGCACTCTTCTTCGAGATACTGGCTTCGGCTGGAGATGAGAAAGGTATAATCTTAAAAACTATTTCTAAAACTTTTAAAAGGATTTATTTATCAAGAAATTGTTTAGTATGCACCAGGCAATCTGCTTGAATGTAGCATATCAATGCTTTTGTTCCTGAATGAATGAAAAATTAATTGCACCTAAATTGAAGATTAATTGGCAGTCATAATATATAGGTTTGTGTTCCACGTTGAAGTCAGTCTTTGCACGCTCCTCTCTGAACTAGAGAATTATGGTCTTGTGTTCATGAATGAGTCTACTGTGCCACTCTTCTGAATCAGTATGTATGTATGTATGTATGTATGTATTCAGTACGTTTTAGGGCAGGCATGCCCTTTATAAACATACATACACCCCGCACAAAGGTTTTCAATTAGTTGTAATGTTTGCAATTACTTGTCATGTTGTGTGGCCCTCGTGACAACACATATCATGTGACCCATGTGGCCCTCGGGAAACACTCAGTTCGACATGCCTGTTTTAGGGTCAAGTTGGCAGTTTCCATAGTATACAAGGAATAGTTTTTGCTCTAATATTTCTAATTGTCGGCTACAATATCTGTATGTCAAATAATTAAAGTCTGTTAAGTCTACATACTATCACTTTTATTGTTCACACGAGACAACATTCAAGCAGACATCAGGTCTGTTTCACCAAATCCTTTGATTCATTAGAAAACTGCTTGGCTCAATTATAGAATTTCCCATCATGACAGACACATGGGTGCTACAGGCTTAGAGATCTGAATACTGAAAATGGTAGCGGAGCAGAACTGAAAACTGAAAGCAGTCGCAAAGCAAAAGAAAATACTGTAATTGATAAGCAGCCCCTACAGATACCTACAACAGGAGTGGCTTTATTTCACTTTTTTTTTTCCTCACGCAAATGAGTTCCCCCATCTTCGTACTTCACCTTTTTCATTATACAAGTGAATATGAAAATTATTTTTTGCCGATAGGCGAATACGGAATTACGTAATATTACAGAAAAATAGCACCCATGGAAAGACATTGAATCAGGAGTTGTCTAGTCCATTAATATTGTATATCAGTGTTGGGATCAGTCCTTTTCTCATCTCTGACTGGCACACAAGGTGCTCACTTATGTGAATACAAGAACAGTTTCAATTACCATGCATGGTGGCGCAAAGAGTTAACAATGTTGTTGATCTGAACAGAGGATTAGTCAAATGTGTCCATACTCCTATCTAATGTGTCCATACTCCTACATTGAATCAGCAACACTTGAATAGTATCATTCAGAAGAGGCGATTGAACAGACAATAATAACATAATAAAAACAGGGAGAAATTGACATTGGGTCTCAGTTGTGAATATTCATACAAATATTTTGAAAAAGAATGTTTGCCTTTCCATAGTAAGCTGAACCTACCACAGAATTAATCATCTGGGATTCTACTGCCTGCACCATATTTTGGTTCTTGTCCATGGGGGTGGATGTAGCTGTGGGACCTGCAGGTCGAGTCCCGTTCCTGTGGATGTGTGGACGGGGTGGGGTCACAAGCTCATCTCTGGTAGGGATGTGGTCGGATGGCATCAGTCGCTGTGGGGGTTCATCTGGGGCCATTTCCAACTGTAACAAATTAGAGTATGGAGAAAAGTTATGATACCTGATTCAAATATTATGTCAATGATTTATGTGCACGATATTGATAAGGATGACGATGATGATGGCTAAAGTCAATGATGATAGTGTTACTCAACAGAATATGGTAAGCCATTTAAAACATTTGATGTAGGTTGAATGCATAAAATCATTCTTAAGCAAGTTTTCCGATTAATTTCATAATGCATTTACATGAGGTACTGATAGTGAAATAGCATGCTAAATCCCGTCCGTGAAGTCGAGCAATGGTGATTAGGGTATTTGGATAGGTGATCACTGAGAAACACCATGTTCCGACTGTCTGGCATTGTGTCCTTGGGCAAGATACTTTACTCTGCTTACCCCACTCAACTCAGGTGCAATTGAGTGCCCGGCTGAGGGCAGTGAATGATCTTGTCAGAATATTAATGCTGAAGACATGTATGCTCCTTATATCGTTGAGAGGGATATCAGAGTGCAATAGCCTGCAGGGAGTAGCAAAGTATTGTAAAATGCATAGAGCATGAACAACTTTGAGGATTATATGCCTTGTATAATTTCTAATTCTCTCTCTTTCATTGAAAGTAAAAAATGGCAAAAAAATATAAAAAATTGCAAAATAAAAATCGACAACTCTGACCTGCCAACTATATCATTCAAAAGCAAGACACTGACACAGGTAAAACAAAAGATTAAAAGAAAGAAAGAAACACAAGAACATATTCACTGACAAGAACCCTTTCATTAATGGACAATCCCTCAATTATGCAAACTATGTGACTTCGCAAGTAAAATGGAGGCTCAAAGACAGGACAGTTAAGGTAAAAAATGGACTTGATAAGCCGCCAGAGAATATGGTTGAAACTGTGGCCCATCTTGATACCTGCCACTCACCTCCTTGGAATCCTCAAGATCAGAGGAAAAGAGGACAGCCAAGAGCCAGCTGGAGAAGGAACACAGAGCTAGAGGTTGAACTCAGGACCTGGGCTCCAGCTAAAGAGCGGCCGGCAAAGACGGTGGCCCAGAATAGAGTGTGCTCTCATCACAGTAACATGCTTAACTAAGTAAGTTAGTACTCACCTCCTGGGGTACATGCTTGGCTACTTTGGGCGGAAGATAGTGATACTGCCACCTCAGCTCCACTTCAATGACACCTGAAGGTACTTTTCCTGTCCCGCGGGTCAACTGGAATTCTCCACTCACTGGCTTGTTATGTGCCAAGGGTAGTAATGGAATCTCTGCCACCCCAAGGTAGGCTTCCACCTCAGGATCCGTATCGTCAAAGATAAACATTTGCAGTTTCTATAAAGAGATGACAGAAGCATAAATGAAATAAAATAGGCATTAAACAGAATGATGAGGAGATAAAACATATTCTTACTGTCCTATTTAGTCTCCGTCATTCCGCCATTTAGAGCAAATCTAATGTATGAAAAGGTCGACATTTTGGTTCCAAAATTCAAAATACAGTAGATATGCTTTGGTTCCAAATGAACTGGCAATATCTCATCTTAGCATCAAAATACGAAGTCAAAAATTTTCATAATTATTTTTTGTTGCAGATTTTTTTCAAATTTGCTTCCATTCTTTTTCCTGGATTGAACATCATAACTTTTTTCCTTTTCGTTTTTGTCCCAAGCCTCATAAACATTACAACCATAATAACACTAATTAAAACAACCATAGTTCTTAAGTATTTGAGAGAAAAAAAGGCACTCTTGTAAACATGTCTGCGTTTATGGCCCTGATATAACAGGGCCTTTTCAAATCCCCATTTTTCTTCCTCGTTATCTTTAGTAAAATATATCGATTATAACGAGAACCAAACCTGTGAAAAAAAACAGGATCACATGAACAATGCTAGAGCACCCAATGCTAATAGTTCATTGAAGGCAATAAAAGGAACAGTGTGTGTACATTGTTCATGATGACTGATGCTTTAGAAATTGCAGAATCTGAGCGGTTTGTATATTTCCTGTTATGATCTGTTATTTTGCTTTGGTCCCACAATCCCTGCTATATCAGGTTTCCACTGTATTATCTTTAGCTAGTTCCTACAGAAAGTACTTACCGCTGTCCTAAGATACTGGTCAAGCTCAAATGTGACGGGCAAACTGTAAATCTTATGGTCATTGAATTCTGGTTGGTTTGTGTTGCGAAGGATGACAGTGTCATGGTCGGGGAAATCAAGAAGTTTGTAGGCACAATAGGGAGATGGCTGTACATCTGTTACAGTAATAGAACACAGGACAGAGAAATATTACACTTATTAATACTAATCATTCACAGGGTAGCCTTTATGTACTTTCCATTTCACACAATTATATAATATGTTTAAATCAGATAATTTTTCAAACCCTTTCAAAATGGTACGGCCAACTCAAAGATGGTTTAACCGAACTTAAAAACTCCACATAAATCTCCTAGCCTGAGTCTTGAAATCATTGACACAATTTCCTTTTCTATTTTGGCAAGGACGCCTTGTCCTTCTCTTCTTTCTCATCTAATGTGAGATCTTGAACTTGCTCAATGTAGACATGACCTCCCATATTTCCACTCCCCTAGCCATGGCGAGATGACTCATCTTTGCCACCAGGGTCAATGTACATAAGAAAAACACACATTTGTGTTTTTAGAGGTAAGGAAAAACACACATTTGTGTTTTTAGAGGTAAGGCAGGAATTAAACTGGTATCACAACAGTGTGAGTGGCAGAACACACTTACCACTCAACTTCGACACCCAGAAGATGAAACTATAGAAATGGCAAAACAAAAAAATGTGTTTGTTTGACCAAACCCCATTGCAGTGTTGGGGCCAGCCCCATGTTCACTGATGAAAGGCACACAAAGATACCAACATATAAGAATGCAGGCACTTGACCACCAAGCAACGCTGAACACAAGACCTGAAAATGCTATGGATCAAAGAATTTCAGAGGTGATCAGCCGACTGTGTCCATTACTCGTTTTTTTGGCACTATGAGCACAATACACTGAGCACCATCAATAAAAAACAAGGCAATAAACAAATCATTATTGCCCTGAAGTTACCCATCAGCTATTCATATGAACTTTGAGGATTTCACTTTGGGCTATTAAAAAAATATGCATTTTGTCAAATAAGTCTGAGAAATTTAACACAAAGAGAAAAAAATGACATTCAACATTCATGTCAATTTACTTTGTCGTCGAGGCTGTAATTTGGAGCAGCGTACAACTTTGATATGTAATTCGTTCACATTGTCTGGTGGTCTCTGAGCAGCTGTTTCATCCAAAGCCTCAAGGGCTTGGGTGGCCATCCTCTCATTAGTCATGAGATAACCAAGTGCTTTGGTACGTTCCTGAAAATAACATTAATAATAATGAGACAAATTGCTTGTTTTTTGGGGGTGTATAAGGGGCTTACAACAAAGGTCATTTCAGCGCAACTGGATGGCATTCTCTTGGTCATGTCGTGAGTTTTATGACATGTTCAAAATACAATTTCATATATTAAATAAACATCTTACACCGAAAGGTACTAAAGTTATTGGTAAAGAAAGAAGGTATCAAATAAATATATATTCTTTCTTTCTTTATCAATTTCTGTTATACCTTCCAGTGTCAGCTTTATCAAATATACAAAATTATTAAATATTTGAAAGTATATAGCTTTTTCTAACTCTAAAAATTTGACATATAAAAAAAATGTAAAAACAGTCATGTCTCTTTAAAAAAAAATAATAGGATCTTTCTGAGATGATAATGATGATGATGATGATGATGATGATAATGATGACAATGATGATGATGATGATGATGATAATGATGACAATGACGATGATGATGATGATGATGATAATGATGATGATAATGAAGATGATGATGATGATGATGATGATGATGACAACGATTATAATTAGGATGTTAACAAATGCTTTAGGGTATTATCCCCATGACGTTGAAAGTGATTACATACTCTAATAGCAATACCATTACACACCTTATACAGCCTGAGAGCCTGTTCCATGGGTACACGGAGCCTGACCCAGAAGTCCATGGTTCCGTATCCAATGCCCGTCTCACCATCAGCTACACCTACAACAGAAAAATGACATTAAAGGCTGGATAAGGAACCACACGATGTGGGGATCTTGAGAATAATGTTACATTCATTATCTAACCCTCTCTAGCCTGAGACAGTAAAATAAAGAATACGTTCTTTACATTAAGGAAAGAGAAGCCTTGAGAATAATTTGTCAGTCGAAATAGCAGTAGACAGGGTTCCTGCATCCCTTTCTAAATAATACTCCAGGGCTTTAAATTGGCTGTACACTATTAAGCTGGCCACTCACTTACATTAAACATGACAACTGACATGCAAGCACGATGACTGACATGCAAGCATTACAAGTGGGTGCTAAAATTGAACACAGGTTGGAGGCATGACAAGTCAAAATGCATGGCATGATGAGACTAAGTTTTTGGTGTTTTTACGACCATGATTGCGGAGAACGCAGTGGCGCAGAGGTACGGTTCTTGCCTCTGAAGCAAAAGGTACATGGTTCGATTCCCGGCAGCGTGGGATATTTTTCTCCGTGAAACTCGGTGAAAACTTATATGCCACTCCCCTGATCCTATTCAGGTAGGTGGGATCAAGAACTTAGTCCCATCGGAGACGGACAATAAACTTGGAGGTCCCGTGTGTACGTTGTGCACATTAAAGAACCCTTGGCAGTTAAAAATCGATAAGAGTAGGCCGCAAGGCCGCTGTCCGGGCAAAATTAATTCC